>WNYD01000056.1:0-162440 GCA_021396205.1 Sporothrix brunneoviolacea
GGCCGCGGGCGCCGCCGGGCGCATGCCGCCGCCGCCGCGGGCGGGGATCAACAACAACAACGTCCCTGCGGCGCAGGCCGCCCCCACCCTGCGCAAGGACGACTCCGGGTACGGCACGCAGGGGGAGAGGGCGAGCGGCGACCTGCGCGACGACAGCGGCATCCACGTGGGCAGCCTGGGCAGCGACGACGTGCGGATGGCCGACGCGCCGCCGCTGCTCAGCGCCGTGCCCATGTCGCTGCGGCCGGGCATGGAGGTGAACAAGGTGGTGGAGACGACCAAGGGGCTGTGGACGGGCGTGGGGAGCAGGGGGTGATGTGTGGTTGGCGTGTTGATGTCTGGTGTGGTGGTGGGCGTTTGAGCGGTGACAGATCGCGGTTGATGGTGACGCTTTATATGGGATGTTTTTCCTTCTTCATTTTTTTTTTGCTATCTTGCCAGGTATTATATCTCACAGTGACGATCTCGGGACAAATTTAGAGCGATGCTATTTTTTCTTCTTCTTTTCGTTCAAGCAGAGGGGGCCACGCCTCGGGTTTCGGTGGGCATAACGCTATCCTGTCCTCGCTCATTTTGTCTTGATATGGTCCCAACTAGCAGATGCCGGCAGCCTTGCGTGCCTTGCCTCGGTCATGCAGAAAACACTGCATGCCGATTGGGCTGGCTGGTTTGTTCTTGGTCTTTCTTGGCAGGTGGCCAAGCACTGGCAACACGTCGGAGGGAGGCTGTGCAAAGGGCCGGGCACCGGTCGTCGGGCATACCGAGCGAAGCCGGAAGATGATATAAGAAGCACGTGGCCAAGTGCGCCCCGTCAATACGGGACGGGCACGCTTCCTTCTCACAGACTCCTTCTCAGCGGCGAACCAGAGGCGAAGTCAGGTCTACGGGTGCTTGTACGAGTACTCGTGCGTGTCGAGACATTCCCAGCACATTGCCTCGTGGGAGGACGTGGCGGATGCGGACCTATCCGTCGTGGCTTCGCAGTTCGTGTCAGATCGTGTCCGTCCTCGCGTCGCCCCTATTCCCTCTGTTTATTGCCTCCTCTGGCTCGTTCGTCTTTTACAGATCGCGTCACGTCCAGCTGTTCACCGATCACAGTCACGTCTTGACTCCTCTTGACCCTTTCCGCGGACGACGGATCCTCCGTGGTCCCATCGGACCCGGGTTATTAACCCCCTTTTCCGGGTCCCCCCTTTTAATTTTCTTTGGTGAGCGTCCGTTCTGTCCCCTTCCTTTAAGATTATAGTTATCCTGGCTCGACCGTGCAGTGATAACGAGCTCTCCATTTTACTCTGTACCGTTCCCGCTGTCACGTCCAGGAAAAAATAATAAAATAAAACACAGAGCTCCCCCCCGGTCACTCATCTCAGCGACACGGACCCCAGATCGGGTCTAGCTTTTTTGTTGCCTGTCACGGTTGCGGCAGGCCGCCCGCGATACCCTTACCCCCTAAATTTAAAATTGCAGACCCTCCTTTTTTTCCTTCTCAGACCCATCAATTTAATACCCAGCAACCCAGAAACGGGGGTTTGTCCATCCCGCTTGCTCGGGCTCGGCAAAACTACGACGCCTGGAGGACGGACGGAAAGAGTGCAATCTCGGTGCCTTTCCTATTTTATTTTACGCTTATTGCATTTTGTTCGCAACCCGTTTCTGTTGTCCGTTTAGCGATATCCTTTCTGCGAGCGGTTAATTTCAACACGCCCTGTCCTGCCAGCCCTGTCGAGATGAGCAGAGCATGCAGGCAGGGACCGTTCTGGAGGCATGTTTTCAGCTTCCTTGGTTCCGTTTATTTGCATACGGAGCAATACTCGTACGAGTACGGAGTAGAGCACGCTCCGACATGGAGTTGAGAGAAACCTCTCCTGGTGTGCAGTGGCGCGCCTGAGAGCGACACACGTCGGCCTCCGCACTCCGCCCTCCGCACGCGCATCATTTGTGTCTTGGTCTGGAATGGGCAGCTGTACGCGCCTCGCGATTAAGGTTCTTCTACGTCGTAGGCAGAGACAATAAAGGTCGCAGAGGCAAGTACTCCGTACTCGTATACGCGCAGTAAAATAATGATCTGCCGGGGTTGCCCAGCTTTATGCTTAGAGAGAGACGATAACCTTCTCTTGTTCGCATCTCGCGATCTAGCCCGTCTCTGTCTCTCATTTGCTTGGTGCCGTCCCCCGGCTCGCTCGGCCAGCACGCAGAACGTGGGGGGAATCTGGTCCGTCACTGTCACTCTCACCTGTGACGTCCTTTCCATCACAATACCCCATACATATACTGCGTAGATGCCCAACGAGAAAGAACTCCCTTGAGTGCAGCTCTCCTGCATGCAGCATGTGATGGCCAGCCCTGTTTTCTCTGCACGTGTGTGCTGTCTCACGATCATCAGGGAGTATGGGCTCCGGGCCCGTTCCTGGTCTTCTTCGTCGTTCGAAATGCCTCTACGAAGTAGTGCACAAAAAACTACGTGACAAGACAAATCACCGGATCACAGGATAAACCTCATGAACAAAAAAGGGTCTCGACTCGCCCGTGTTGCTCCGGATTATACATGGCAGGAGGAGAAAATATGCATGCTTTAGCGAGCCGTCCACTCTTTTTCGACCGCTATTTTCATCGTCTTCTGCTACTGCGCCCCGGAAAGCTCGGGATTTGCCAAGAGAGGCGGCGAAGCGGCGAGCCGCAGTTGGTTGCACCCCTGCTGCTGCCAACGGCAGAGGAGGAAACAGGGAAAATGGGGCAAAAGGGTCTGGCAGCACATCCCGTCCCCAAAACGGAGCACGAATCGGGACAGAGCTAGCAGGCCACCCACCCCTAAATATCCTCGACGTTCTCGCACCCCTTCTTGCCAATGGCCTGCAGACACGCGACACTGCCCGCCTTGCGAGGATTCCCTTGCACAGGATCCTGCTGAAGGGATTTTCGCTCTTCAGTGTCACGCTGACAGCATGCCCCTTCGTTTATGGTTTCTTTCGCTCTCGTTTGCTCTTCTGCCCGTTGGCTCGTCTGCTCGTCTTATTCGCTGTCTTGCTTTTCATCTGCGTTTTCAATTTCTTACATTGAATTTCGCTGGCCCGTATTTCGTATCGTCTCTCTTCCCCTCTCCCCAAGGCAGCCGGAAAATAAAACAGGTCAGTTACGTAGGTGGCTTTCATGGCATGGTGGCTGGGGTCGAAAGAGTCGTGGAGAAGAGTAGGGGATAAACGCCTCCCGCTCGTAGGCCAGCGCCAAGCGCCCTCGGCTTCGCTGGTGCCAAGAGGACCAGGATAGGGCAATTAGGCAGCGATGACTGCGGTGGAAAAACTAGAGGGAAGATCCTCTCTATGCAGAGCTTTTTTTATCACACGCTGCCGGCAGTTCAGTGCAACCGTCGCGTTGACAGCGAAGACTGCGAGGTGTCTTGCCTTACGATAAGATGGCGATGAGGGTCGTCTTGCATGGCTGACCAGATTGGCTCGCTCGCATTATGCTGGGCTCGCCGCCTCGCCGCGGGCATTCGTTCGACCAGACCGACTTTTCGACGTGTGAAAGTGAGACACCCGACGATAGCTCTTGTCTCTCTCTCCTGCGATGCACCGGGCTGCGCGGCGTGCCCAGCGTGCATGGCTGGCTGCGAGAGTGGGAGCGGCAGGGAAAATGTCTCAGTTTCAGTGCGCGTGGACGCCAGTCTCGAGCAAGCTCGGCCTCTTGGGGGCCTCCAGGTCGGCTCGCGCAGTGCAACAACCTCCGTGGCCCCGTTTTCTCTTCTGCCCCGGGCGCCCGCAAAGCCCCCGACATCATTTCCCGCAGAACCACTGGTACGAGATCACCAAATCCTCCCAATTACGCCCCCAAACGTGAGCCATTGCCCCTTTCGGTGTCCCCTGGAGATTGGGCTTCTTGGCAAGAGTGGGCTGAATTTGCACAGGAGCGGCTCTGCCAGCCCATGGGTATGGTGTATTATTTTAAAATTGCCAGTGTCTGTTTTTCCCAGTCGGCCCCGTTTGACTGCGACGCTCTCTCTCTTACGGAGTACGGTCCTTTACGTGTATCCGCTCTCTACACGCCGTATTGGTCCTCTCGTCCAATGGCCTTCCTTTGTTTCCGCGTTTGCGCGCGCCGACCACTGGCTCTGGTCTTCTCTCGCCGTTTCCACCCGCAGCCATCAGGCGACGCACATCGATTTTTATCAATCTTCTCTTCTGTTCCGACTAATACTCGCATCTACTCCGTACAGGTACGGAGCACCTCTGCTCATGCATGTCCCGTGTGCTCATACGTCGACGTGCAGGACGACCCAAGCAGCTGTGGCCAGTCACTTTTCTGTTCCTATGCGCACATGCCGCGCCACGCCAGATTTCAGACGGGCGTAGCGGCATCTTGTACGATAAGTGCAGCATTTGTACTTGCTCGCTCCCAGGAAGGCTACCGCTCTGGTCGCAGTAGAGGATGCCGCATCTCTGCATCTCGCGCAAGGCGAGGAGGCATTGGGTGGGAAAGGACGGGAAAGAGGGCACACAGGCTCTGCAGTGCGCTCGATGCAACCCTGCCAAAACCGTTTGACTTTGCCTCGCTGCTGCGACCACTATGGCCAAGCCCCCCCTGGTCTCATCGAGACCAGGCGGGCCTTGCCGGGGGGTGAGGTGATCGAGGCGGCGACGATGGTCGAGAACCGGGGCTCGACCATTTTCCCTTTCCTCAACCCCGTAGCGCGCGAAAGCCTCGGCCTCGGCCGTTCGAGGAAGGCAAAAGTTGAAGATTTTTCTCTTCGAACGGCATTAACTTTATTTAGGTCCGCCCCGGTTGGCAAAAAAAAAATAAAATTAAGAAAAAGAACAAAAAAAATAAATCTTTCGACCGCTTCGTCCCGGCAACTGGCAATAGACCGAGAAACGGCGGTGGGTCTCGCTGTTCGCCGCGGCGATGGCGACGGAGAGAGAGAGAAGCAAGAGTTTGTCAGCTGTTCAGCAGATTCCGCACAGCGCGTTCTCAGGTGGCCACAGGCGACTCCAAGAAACTGGGTTGAAAGTCCCGCTCCGTCGGTACGAAGCCTCTCATACTGATTACTAGTCGCAGCAGGTACTGATTGTGCGGAACTTTTGGTAGCAGCAGCCTGCACACCGTTTCATTCCGCGCTGTTGTTGAACTTCTAGACCTGTCCTCTTAATAATCCGCCAGCACAGGTGATCTCCAGCGCGCCCGCCACCGTCGCCGCCCATGACGCCAATGGCGGTGCACATGCGCGACGCTATGCGGAACGATTGCACACACGTGAAATGCAAGCTTTCGTCTGCTCTTTCAGGCGGATTACTACTCGTACGAGCATTAGACGGCTGGCTTTTCTTTGTGCAGTGGCGCAAGGCTGTCCCAGACTACTGCATCCTGTCGTCATCGCCTGGGCGCCAAGTCGCCATTCTGGGTTAGGGGGGAGAGCAGAGAAAAGAAAGTAGAGAAAGCGTGACGAAAGCGTGAAGAATGTGAAGAACGTCAGGAAGATCGAATGCAACCCGCCGCGACCTGTGATCGTCTAAACGAAACGCGAGGGCTCGAACAATGGATAAAGAGATAAAACAGGGCGAAAGCGAGGAGAAGAAGTCGACAAAGAAGAAGAGGAGAGGAAGAGAAAGGAAGAAAGGGAGAAGGGAAAGGGAAGATCGAACAGCACGTTTGATCGCTTGGGGGTTGCACCGCACGGCAGGGGGAATGCCGTGGCATGCAAGACCGACCGCTGGAGAAGCTGTTTCTGAGAAGAGATGGCTTGTGTCTCTGGTTGGCAGAGAACGTGTTTCTCCTTGTTTCTGGTCGCGCGCATGCGCACAGCAGATGTCGTGCTTCCCACAGCGCGGCAGAGGCACCCTTGGTTTCATTCTCACGATAATGCTATGTAATTACGTCGTAGGCACCCGTCCTCGAGCCAGCCCGTCCACGAGTCCTTTCCATCATTCGTTTCGGTTGCGCGGCGCACAGGCCTGCCCTGCCAGACAGTGGCCGTGCTCCAGCTGTGCCTCTGTCTCTCTCCCTGCCCGCAATCTCACCCCCTGTATACGTATACGGCAGATCTCACCCTCTGCCCGTCGTAAGCTGACCCGGGCGTCTTCTGCGCCCCCCCGATTGAGGCTGATGCCCTTTGTCTTCTGCACGATATCATGCACAGCCAGATCCTAGGGATGCTTCTGAAAAGGTAAAAAAAAGAAAAACGGTGGTGTGGTGGCCGTGAATGGATGCGACGGAGGAGGCGCGCAGATGAAACTGTTGGCTCTCTTTCGCGCTCGTCGACTTCGTCTTGGCCCGCAACGGCGGACGCAGGAAAGGACCCTTGAGACCCTTCCTGTCTGGGCTGCCCGCGACGGAAGTACGACGCCGGCTATAGCGGAAGGGAAACCCCAGACCAGGACGCCAGCAGGATGGAATATGGCGCTCTCTAGCGTGTGTCAAACTCGACGTGAGAGTCGCGCTGGAACTGCGACGTTGGAATCAGCTGTTGGTCCTCTGTTTATTATGTGGAGACCTGGGGCCCCTTTCTCGTCTCTCAGTGGCTGCCACTCCTACTAGCGCGCATTTTCTTTTTCTGCGCTGGGGACAAGTAGCGGTACAAAATGTTTGTCTGGCCTCGTCGCAGCAATGGACCAAAAGGAGATTTCGGGCGCTCCTTCCTGCTGGCTCCTCTTGCCGACTAGCTCGTCCTCTTTCCGTTTCGCGCGCGCGCTGCGCGTTCTGGTCCAGGTTTCTCGGTGTCCTCGAAGTCTCCGGGCCTGCCAATTGTGAGATGAGTTACTTCCGTGTCTGCAGATGTCCCCGACCTGTCGGGTTTCGTCTGGTGGCATGTCTCTGAGTGCACTCGCTCGTACTCGTACTTGTACATGTTTCCTCGCGACTTGATGGACCATAAACATTATGCAAAATTTTGCGTACGAGTACTGTCGGAGACTCGCTCCTTCCCATCGACCTGGATTTCCTTTCGTCTGTTCGTTGGCTCCTTCCTCCCCTTCGTTTGGTCTCTGACCCGTCTGGAGTCGGTAGGTAATCAATCCATCCTTCGAATCCCTACTCCGTAATATCCAACCCCTGCACATCTCGCTCCTCGCACAGAGTGCTGAGCTTGACGGTTTTGACGTAAGCGCCAATGCGCCCCGAGCGCCCAGTAAAACACAGGGCCGCCATCCTGCCCATCGTGATTTTTTTCTGTTCGGGGGTCCATCATTTGCGCTAGCGCACTTTGCTAGCCTCCTTTTTTTATTGTAATTTTTTTTGGTCTCTTTGGGTCTACCTCCGTTTTGGTCCTTCCGTCTCTACCCATCTCTCTTTCCACCACCCATCACCCATCGCTCCTTCCCTGTGCTCCTCGGGCGCCCGGTGCATGCCCACTAAAAACTAGCACCCCCGAGCCCCGCCACCACCGTTCGCGCCCTCCGTTTTCTTAATCATTTCCCATTTCCCAGCTACGACACTGCTCGTGCTCGCTCTTGCCTAGTCTGCCGCCCTGCCATTGTCTCGCTTCCCGCCCACCTCTCTCCCAAAATCCTCATATTCCCTGGTTCTCGCTCCCTCGCCCAAAACTTACACTCGCACTCACACACGTTATTCCTCGGACCCTTCCTTTCTCTTCTTCCTCTTTTTCTCTCCTTTCACTCGCCATCTCTTTCTTTCTCTTCCGCGGCTTTCCTCTTTATCCCTCTTCTTCCCCTCAGCGAAATCGATCTCGGCCAGAACCATGGGCTTGTGCTGTTGACTTTCGGCCTTCCTTTGACAACGAGCCTCATCTCGACTTTCTCGTCGTCTGCTTCTTTTTCTCTTGTCAATTTCGCCCTCGATCCGCCCGCCGTCTCGAACGACCGACCGTGGCCTCTCTTGAACCCCTTCAGCTTTCATTCGCAGCCGTGGGAGGTGATTCCGCCTGATCCGCGTGCTCGCGCTGCTTCTGCTGCTCTATTTCGCCCGAATTTGACGACTCTTTTCTCCCGCCACGCAACCGTTTCTCTTCGCAACCATGCAAAACTTCAGCGCCCTCCTCTCGCAATCAAAACCGACGATGTCGTTCCTGTGGCCCGTGGCCTCGGCCCTTTCCCACTTCAACCCCATCCCGCGCAAATACCGCCCTGGCCGCAGCCGGAGAAAGCAGAAGCCACGGCTGTCTGTCTCGGCGCCGCCATCGCGGTTCTTCGCTGCACCGGAAGCCGGCAGCGGCAAGGCCGCGTCCGCCGGCGTGGCTACCCTCCAGGCCTCCTTCAGTCCTGCCGACGGCATCCGCACTCTCCGCCGCCATCGGTGGAACATCTACGACCTGCAGCACCTCATCACCGCCGTCTTCGTCCTCTTCTCCTTCGTCATTGCGCCCATCCCCATCATCGTCGACCTTGCCATCGTGGCCGGCTACGGCCTGCTCCTCCTTATGCCCGCAACGCGCCAGTTCTTCCTGCCTAGTTTGCCGATATGGACGTATCTGTTCTACTTCTTTTCCAGCCGATTCATCCCCGTCGAATATCGCCCACACATCTGGGTCAGGGTCCTCCCTGCGCTGGAGAACGTTCTCTACGGCGCGAACCTGTCCAACATCCTGTCCGCGCACACTCACCCCGTGCTCGACCTGATCGCCTGGTTCCCCTACGGCCTCGGCCACTTCGGCGCGCCTGCCGTCTGCAGCGTCCTCCTCTTCTTTTTCGCCGCACCTGGCACGACGCCCATCTTCGCCCGCTGCTTCGGCTACCTGGCCCTCGTCGGCGTCACCACCCAGCTGGTCTTCCCCTGCACGCCGCCGTGGTACGAGCGCATGTACGGCCTCGAGCCTGCCCACTACGGCATGCCCGGCTCGCCTGCAGGCCTGGCCCGCGTCGACCAGCTCCTTGGCGTCGACATGTACACCACGAGCTTCACCACTGCCCCGGTGCCCTTTGGCGCCTTCCCGAGCCTGCACGCTGCTGACGCCACGCTCGAGGCTCTTTTCATGATCTACTGCTTCCCCCGCTTCCGCATGGTCTTTGTCGCCTATGTCGGCTGGATCTGGTGGGCCACCATGTACCTGAACCACCACTATGCCGTTGACCTGGTCGCGGGCAGCCTGCTGGCTGCCCTCTTCTACTACATCTCGCGTGCGAGCTTCATGCCTCGCCGCCAGCTGGACAAGCGCAACCGCTGGGAGTACGAGTACATCGAGCTTGGCGAGAAGAACCGGTCCATTGTCGACGAGTACGCCTATGACTACTATGACGGCTTCGGCCTGGACCTGCTGCCGCGTCACCGCGCCGCCGGCACTGGATTTGGCGACAGCGACGAGTGGACCATCGGCAGTGCCTCGACCTTTGTGTCCTCATCCGGCGGCAGCGCCAGTGGTAGCGTGAGCGGTGGCGGCAGCCATGGCAACAGCAGCCCGGGGACCATGAGCCCTACGACGCCTGAGGTCGATTTCCACGCCGTCAGTGTCCTCGGCTGGGACGGCTCGAAAGCGACGCACACGAACTACGCCGGACTCTCCGAAGTGGTTGCCGCTCGGTGAGCAGACGCAACTGTAATGTTTTAATTATAATAATACATACAACTACCTCTTCCTACCCAACACTTCTACGACACGAACATACACAGCACATGATCTCTTCACCCTTCTTCTGCGATTCCTGCATATAATCTTGTTCATCCACGATCATGACGAGTCGACTACTTTTTCTCCGAACAATCCTCCCACCTTTTTCTCTCATCCCTCTTAAACTCGGAGTTTTTTCTGGGGACATACTAGGTGTCATATTCTGCTTTTTTGGCTTCCAAGGAGTTCATCCGGTGTTGTTTTTCTGGAAAGGCGGGTCACACGGGAAGGCGGCCTTAGAGAGACACTACACCATGCAGCATACACATGCTTGCAATTGCATTCGTTACACGGGGTTCAGCGGCCGGCATTCGTTTACACTTTTTTTCTTCTGTCGTTTCTGTTTTCTGGGAACTATTTTTTTTGCATCTCGGCAGCGTCGAGGAAGAGGAAAGCGGGGAGGGGGGGCAAGACTTTCGAGCGGTTCAGTTGTGGACACCTCCTTCGTCTTCCCTCCCTTTTCCGTTTTCCCCTTTCTCTGGCTGTCGACAATCGTGGTGGGGATGAACAGCGCTCTCGTGCTTTCTTTCGCTTCATCGATTTTCTTCTTCTTGCGTGCCATGAGCCATTCATTGCTGCATTCTTCTTACGACTAGGGCGAAGGCGGGCGGAGAGGTGTGGGAGTTTAATTGTCTTGGAATGTCTTTTTCACCTCGAGGTGTTCATCCGGGTTGGGGCCTGTGGTTTGAGTTGATGGTATAGAGGACTGGGGAGGCAGGACAACCACGGGGAGCACAATTGATGCGTCACTAATGCTTTGTTTGGAGGGGAGAGGAAGACGCATCGAAAAACACGAGACGTTTTTTTATATTTGTGTTCTGTCAGACCAATGTCTCGACGGGGGTCGAACGAGAGAAGAACAGGATTGGACCTTTTTTTAATGGGTGTCAGTCGTAATGGGTGCGAGGAGGTTTAATCGAGATATGATCGGAGACAGACACAAACACTTAAAAGAAATCAAAGAGTTGACGAAAGACGTTTTTTTCACTTTTTTTCACTAGTCAGTATTTATTGAATTGCAGTGATTTATTGTTCTTTGAAGGCTATGAGGACACAACTGTCTGAGGTCCACGCCGTTTCCCTCGTCACGCAGAAGGGGAAAAAAAACAAAGAGGAAGAAACACGAAAAGAGTACATAAATAAACGACGACGGGGTCCTTGTGCCGAGGAAAACAATACTAAAAAAAGAAGAAGCAATGCAGCTTTTGTCACGCCGTCCGGATTCCGCCCCCCGTAAACAAAGTACCGAAATAAAAACGAGAAGCCGAAAGAGAACAAAAAAAAAAGGAAATCATACAATCCGCGGGACCGGCACGGGCGTCACCTTCTTGGGCCGGGCGCTGGCCACGGCCAGGGCCGGCGTGGCGTCGCTGTCGTCGTCGTAGCTCTTGGCGCGGTCCTCGCGCACCTTCTTGTCCTTCTTCTCCCTCTTCTCTTTCTTCGGCGACTTTTCTTTCTTGTCGCTCTTGTCCTTCCTCTCCTTCTTGGCCTTCTTGTGCTTCTTTTTCTCGGCGCTGCCCTCGACGGCGGGCTCGTCGTCCGTGCCCGAGCCGGCTGCGGACGGCGTCGCCGACGCCGCCTTTTTTGACACGGACAGCGGCACCACCGCGGGAACGACGGGTGGCGCCACCGGCGTTACCTTAGGCGCCGACGGCAGCCGCGACCCCGGGATGGGCGGCAGCGGCACGGCGCTGCCGGCGGACTTCTTCTCCTTCTTAGGCGACGTCGCGGCCGCCGTCTTGTCTCCCCGGGCCTTTTTCGGGCTCGGCTCGGCGTCTCTGCCGGCACTCTTTGTAGAGGCGGCGCCGTCGCTATCGTCGCTGTCGCCTCCCGCCGCTGCCGTCGCCGCAGCGTCACCGTGCTTTCTCTTCTTTGGCGTGGACGGCGCCGCCTTGTCCTTGTCATTTACGCCGATTGGCAGGAACCGGTTGCGCAGGCCTGCGGGCTGTGGCCGGGGTGCCTTGCGCGCTGTGGCTGCGGCGGGCGCCTGCGCGGGCGGCACGTCTCCTGCGGCGGCCGGTTTGCCGTCCCCGTCGCCACCGTCCTGTCCGAAATGCGTCACCCGCTTCAGATGCATCGTCCGATCGATGGGCCGGTTAACTGGGGAGGTGGCGTTAGAAGACGGAGATATCGCAAGTACCGCATGGGGGAGGGAGAGATTGGGGGGGGGGGAGGGGGGGGCGCACCAATCGAGTACTTGTCTCCCGCCTGGTTGGGAATCAGCAGCTTGATCGTCGTTGATATCGTATCGTCGAAGTTCACGCCGTAGTCCTGCCCATCGTGGCTCAGGATCGGCTGGCCCTGCTGCGCCCGGTCGACGGGGACGACAATCTTCTCGATAACGGTGATGGGCACCGAGGCGGGTGCCGTGAAATAGAACAGCTGCTTGCCCTCGAGATTGGCCGGGCTGAAGAGCTGAGCTATGTCGGAGGCGTCTTGGTCGCTCCGGGCGCGCCGCAGCTGGAAGCCCTGGGCGGCGAACTGCGGTGCGTCGTCGTCGGACGAAGAATGTGCTCTGCGTCGTCGTAAGTCAGTACGGAAATTTCATTCAGACGCAATTGTACAAAACGTAAACATGGGGAGAAAAGGACGCACAGCTGGTCCTCTCTCGCGGCAACAGCAGAGGGCTGGTCCGCCATCTCCACGTCGGAGCCGTCGTCTTTTGCTTCGGCCTCGCTGCTGTCGGCGCTGGCGGCACGCGAGCTGTCTTTGGAGGTCGCGGCGGAGGATGACGACGTCGACGTCGATGCAGCCGCGGCGGAAGCCGACTTGCTCGAGCGCGTTGATTTTGCCACCTTCTTCTCGGACTTTTTCTCGTCTTCCTCGTCGCTCCCCTCGCTGCTTTCGTCGTCGCTGTCGTTCTCGCTGTCGCTGCTAGCCTCGCTGCTGCTAGCCTCGCTGCTGCTGCTGTCGCTCTCCTCCTTCTTCACAGCACCGCCGTTCGTCTTTGCGCTCTTCTTCGCTGCAGCAGCAAGGACGGGCCTGCTGGCAGTGCCGTTGGTCTTGGGCGCCGAGGCGGGCGATGCGCCGTTGATCTTCCGCAGGAAGGACGCCGTGTTGCTGTCTTCGCCGGAGTCGTCCCCCGAGTCGTTGTCGCTGCTCGAGCTCGACTCGACGTCGCTGTCGTCGAAGACGTCTCCCTTGCCGCCGTTCTTCAAGTCGCTCAGCGTCGGCGTCGAAGGGGCTCCATTGGCCGGCCGGCCGCCCAGCCAGCTTGTCGTCATGCCTTTAACATGGGCCGTCAGCGAGCCGATTGGTACCCTGGGGCCCACCATCGTGTGTGTTTGTGCTTCTGATGTTCCGTATGGTTGCTGTTTGTTGACTTGGAAGGGGAGTTGCGTCGAGAGAAGATGCAGTCTGGGCTGTTGTGTGTTGCTGAGCTGAGCGTAAACGGGGACGTGGGATCGTCAACGCTCCGAATCTGAAGAAGAAAAAAAAGTTTCTTAGCAGCTCCCTCCGGACGACTTCACTTAAACGAATAGCGCGCTCTCATTGGCTGACACCGTCTTGGTGTGCAGGGAAAGAGCGGCAGAATGGCTTCACCGCCAAAATTTTCAGATGCAGAAGGTGCGACTGCTGCACCAATTCTCCGCAACAAATACAGTGTGTGCTTAGACGCCTGCTATGCCGTAGCTGCTGAAAACGAGTCCTTCAAATTCAGCTCAAGTCGAGCTTCACTTTCGCCTCAACTGCTGTTCATCCCCCTCTCACGACGCCAGCCTCGCAAGAGATCGAAGCTGTGACATACGCGACTCGCTTGGCTTTTTCCGAGATGATACCGAGAAAGAAGAGAAAGGTCGAAGAGCCGCAGACGCAGCGTAAGTGTCTGGATGAGGTCGGATGGAACTGAAAAACCAGAGATATTTACTGACACATTGTTTCGTCCCAGCCATGAGTGCCTTTGCATTGCGCAAGAGGCTGCTCCAGCAGAGGCAGGCGGCGCCGGCTCCTGAGGCTCCAGTCGAAGTCACTGAGACTGGTGCAGCACCTCAGGTTGGCGAGACTCGGGAGTCTCACAATCAGCAGCCATTACCGGATGAAACACCCCATCCTTCGCGGACACGGGGGCAGAAACAAACACAGAATGTGCAAGCCGAAGACGCTGCCACAGAGCAGAAGAGAGAAGAGACGCCAGGGGCACAAGCTAAGAGGTGAGTTTGCTTTTGCATGCCCCTTGTCTACTTGAAACTGACTATTGCATATAGCAATACCACTGGGCGTCTGGCATCCACTCCTCGACAGGAAGCACCAGTTCTGCGGTCGTCGTTCCAGCCGAACAAGCAGACCTTCCAACAGAAGACAAACGGAACGATGCTCCTGAAGCTCGCAGAGGAAGAGGTACGAACTATTCTTGGGAATGTCAGTACGAGTACGAGGTGGCAGGGCTATTATTCGCTCTCGACACAGGTATTTCGCTGCCAGTCTCGCCACTGGGACCAGATCGAAACGGTGCAAAGATCTCTCGACTTCAACAGCTGCAGTGACAGGGGCTTTTGGGCGTCCGAGAATGACCGTTTTCACCGTCCATTGTGCACTTCGGTCGATTGTCGATGTTTACAGCGGCGAAATCTGGCGACATGTCCCAAGAATACCTGGCTAGGGGCGCGAATAATACCCTTGCAACCTCGTGCACTTTGCGCACCTTTTTTCTAACGAATGCAGCGTCTCGTGATCCTGGGTAGCTACGGCATAACTGTCAAAGACGGCGAGGTGACCCTGGCTGGCGCTACTCTGCGCGCTTCAGAGCGAATTCACTGGGTCCACGCACCGCGCTGCCATGCTCTCCCGGTCCTCCGCTGCTCCGATGATGCAACGGTCGTCCTCCAGCCGCACCCTGCCGCCCCGTCTCTCCACAAGCTAGGCAAGCTGTCGCCGGTGTTCTCTCGGCTATGGAACGAGCCACAGACAGGCGCTTCCAAGCTCGAGACCAGCGACACTTTCAAAATTGTAAGTTCTAGGATACACTGATCTTCTCGAACGCCTTTTATGGTATTTTACCCTCTCTTCTGACGCAAGGCAGCTGTACACGTCAGAGGACGACCCGGCAAGATGTCAGGACCTCACCGCCCCGCCTGAATGGAACAAGCTGATATCCGAGTTGGCATCGGCCAAAAAGAGTGGCGCAAAGGCAGGCCAGCCTGTTTTGTTCGTCTGCGGACCTAAGTCGTCAGGAAAGTCAACATTTTCGCGACTTCTGGCCAACCGACTTCTCACGGACGAGGCTGCCACCGGAGGCAAGCAATCGAGAAAACGGACAAAGCCCAGTGTCGCTGTTCTGGACATCGACCCTGGCCAGCCCGAGTATGGAACGCCAGGTTCTTTATCTCTAGTGCATGTCCACGAGCCCAACCTGTCGCCTCCCTTCTGCCACCCGTGTGTGTCTGGCGGTAGTAGCAACAGGCTATTGCGCGCCCATGAGCTGGCATCCGTGTCGCCGTCGACAGACCCCGAGCATTACATTGAATGTGTGTCGGACCTATACTCCCTCTACCACAGAGACCTCCGAAACCGCTGTCCTCTTGTCGTGAATACACCGGGCTGGATTCAAGGTACAGGGCTGGAAATTCTCAGGGAGCTGGCCACAAGAATGCGGCCCTCGCAGGTGGTCTACATGTCGCAGGAGGGCCCCGAGGACTCTGTGCAGGGCCTGAGATCAGCATACCAGAATGTGCCTCTTGTGGAGCTGCCATCGCAGCCAGGCGAGCTCAAATCGAGGACAGCAGCGCATCTGCGAACCATGCAGGCCATGTCCTACTTTCATCTGGACCTGGACGATGCTTCCTCATACGTCTCGTGGCAGAGTACACCTTTGACAGCAATGCGCCCATGGATGGTTCCCTACACGGGACCGGAAAGCGGCATTCTTGGCGTCATGTGCTATGACTCTGATCCGCCGTCTGATCTTCTCGTCGATGCCATCAACGGCACGGTCGTCTCGATTGTGGCTATTGAAAACGTAGCCGCATTCCGCACCCAAGCAGAAGGACTTGACGGGGCTGGTATTGCCATGGAAGTTGACGGGAACGAGAACGCAATGACAGACGGCAGTGCCTCGGCATCAGCGTCTGGCCGTCTTCCACTTGTGCGCTCGCCCGAAGGCATTCCTCACATTCCGAACCCCTATGGGAGTACTCTGGATCCGCACTATTCTCGCAAACTAGGCGTGGCCCTGGTTAGAGGAATCGACACCAAGAACAAAGAGATTCACCTGCTGACACCGCTGCCAGCCGAAGCGATTGACGAGGTCATTCGCCAGGATGGCTTGGGCGTCGTGCTCGTGTCTGGCAAGTTCGACTCGCCTACTTGGGCATACACCGAGGATCTGTACCTGCGACAGGCCAGCAACGACAACGGCGGCGATGACAGCGAGAAGGGGGGAGACGTCACTGACGAAGATACGGATGATGATACGTCGGAGGCTGGCGAGGAAGCAGTCACCGGTAGCGCATATGCACTAGCATCGGGTGCGCACGAAAGTGGCCAACCATTATCGTTCGACATCCCCTGGGTGGAGATATTGCAGGGCGATCAGAAGAGGGCCGTTGGATCCAGCGTCTGGCGAGTCAGACGAGACCTTGGCCGCAATAACGGTGGCGGCGGCGGCGGCGGTGACTAGCCGATGCGAAGAGATAAAGGAGGACGATCGGGAGAGAGATTCGAAAAAGAAAAGGTGCGAGGTAGGCAGACGGGACTCTCCCACCTAGGCAAGAGGGCGTCACTGGATGGCGAGACAAAAAGCAACCGGTGGGCGGTTTCCCATTACAACCCATAATATGGCCTACCCCTTTTATAGTTTTACGGACCGGCTAGACTTCTATTTTTGGGCCACCTGTGCGGAAGAGGCAGCGAGAGTACTTATTCGACTATGACTGGGGAGGATCACTGACGTCAAAAGAATTACGGTATTTCTATCTCAGCAGTTATATTCATCCTTCTGCTTCCGGTTCTTTTGTTCCTTTCATGGAAAATGCGGGTTAATCCATTTCACCTGGTTGATGCAGAGACAGCGTGTTGACGTGGATACTCTTCTTCTGGTGCCTGTAACAAGTTTTCAATGGTTGCAGATGGATCCCAAATTGGCTGCACAATTACATAACTCCTCACACTTGATCTGTCATGCTCTATCATCGTCAGTCACGTCGAGCTACCCCGCCGT
This sequence comes from Sporothrix brunneoviolacea, assembly GCA_021396205.1. Taxonomy (NCBI): domain Eukaryota; kingdom Fungi; phylum Ascomycota; class Sordariomycetes; order Ophiostomatales; family Ophiostomataceae; genus Sporothrix; species Sporothrix brunneoviolacea. Next base: position 16,704 of record WNYD01000056.1, read on the forward strand.
TGGCTAGGCGCAGCTCTCGCCGAGCACGGGTTTATTCTGACGAGAGCTCCCAGTATGTCTCCAATTTTCACTCGGCGAGCGGACACGGCAATTCGGGAAACCCCAATGCGACGTGGGGCGTCTCTGATAAACACATATAGAGTTCGGGCAGGAGCGGTCCATATATTATTGGTGTCACGGTCTCCGAGCACAGCAGCTTTTTGTTGTGTCGCGCATTTTGGAGGGTACCACAAAGAGTTTCACAACCGCTTCTTCTGTTGTAGCCTCCGTGCTATTTGCTCTTTGTACAACACGCGACCCCCACGCCGACCAAACTGCCCATGGCCGAGCCAACGACGACGTCCAAGACGGATGTCTTGATTATCGGTGCCGGGCCGGCTGGCCTCATGCTGGCGCTGTGGCTGGCTCGCCTCGGCGTGGTTGCCCGCATCGTGGACAAGCGCGGCGGCAAGGTGTATTCCGGACAGGCAGACGGGTGGGTGCATCGCCAAGCAGAAAGGCGTGTGAAACATGAAACAATAAGTAGCTGATGGTGTGGCAGGTTCCAAGTCCGCTCCCTCGAGATCCTGGACAGCTTTGGTATTGCCGAGAGAATATGGAAAGAGTCCAACCATATGATTGGTGAGTTGGGTTTTATTGAATTTCTTGACTCTTGTGTTCTGTTTGTCTAGTGAACATTCGGTCTGCTCACCCCCTTAAGAGGTCTGCTTCTGGAACCCGGACGAGAAGGGCGGCATCCGCCGCGACAACCGCGTCGTCAACGGCCTGCCGGGCCTCTCCCGCTTTCACGAGGTTGTGCTGCACCAAGGCCGGGCCGAGACATTTTTCCTGGACGCCATCCGCGACTCGTATGGGCTGGAAGGAGAAGCGGAGGTAAAGGATGACGAAAAAGGCAGCGCCGATACCCCCCGACGCCGAATTGCAGTGGAGCGCAAAGTTATGCCGACGTCCCTCAGCATCGACGAGGAGCTTGCAGCAACAGACATTCGAGGCGTCGAAGTTGACAATGCATACCCCGTAACTGTCACACTGCGGCACTTGACCGAGGCCGAGGCCACGCCGACACAGATGCTCAGTAATGTGGGAGACGGGCTCTTCCGGAGCAACCTCAGCCCTCCTGACGGCACGCCGCCGCCGCTGCCGGATCCAACATCGTCCGTCGAAGAGATCGTGCAGTGCAAGTACGTTGTCGGCTGCGACGGGGCGCACAGCTGGACGCGGAAGGCACTCGGCCCTGAATTTGATATGATCGGTGAGATGACGGACTACATCTGGTGGGTTAAATACTAGGAATCTATAAAGGGTTGGTGATTTTCAAGACTTGGTATTAACCTCATTTCCAGGGGCGTGCTTGATATTATCCCTATCACAGACTTCCGTATGTAACGGTACTTCATCTTGTGCTTCGCTCTATTGGTATGCATTTCTAACAACGACAGCCGACATCCGCAACCGGACGATGGTTCACAGCGCCTCCAGCGGAAGCGTGATGGTTATCCCTCGCGAGAACGGACTGGTGCGGCTTTATATTCAGCTCACGGAAGTGTCCGTTGGTGGTGGCCGCGTCGACCGCTCACAGATCAAGCCAGACATGATCATCAAGGCAGCGAAGAAGATCATGAGCCCGTACCAGATCGACTACCACTACTGCGACTGGTAGGCATGGATGAGGACGACAGCGAGAGAGCAACTACAGGGATTTTGCTGACGTATCTCAGGTGGACGGCATACCAGATCGGACAGCGAGTCGGCAATCATTTCAGCAAGCTCAATCGCGTCTTTCTCGCAGGAGGTACGTCGGCTGTCCTCCCTTCCTCATCGATACTACTATTTATGCTTATCCATGACTGTTTCTAGACGCCGTCCACACGCACTCGCCAAAGGCCGGCCAGGGCATGAACGTGTCGATGCAGGACACGTACAACCTGGGCTGGAAGCTGGGCTTGGTGTGCAAGGGCATCCTCCAGCCGTCTGTGCTATCGACATATGAGCTGGAGCGCAAGGCCATTGCCCAGCAGCTCATCGCGTTCGACCACCGCTTCTCGCGCCTGTTCTCGGGCCGCCCGGCCAAGGACATCCTCGACGAGACGGGCGTCTCCATGGACGAGTTTGCGGCCGCATTTCGACAAAGCCATATGGTGAGAAGAGAAATGCTTCCATGGCATAATCGTAGTACGAACCAGGCATGCTGATATCCCCCAGTTCACAACTGCCCTCGGCATCCAGTACCAGCCGAGTGTGCTCGTTGCGGCGCCGACAGACGAGACGCCGGCTGACGCGAGCGATGATGTCGATGACAGAAACCACACGCTGCAGAGTGGTGCCCACAGCACGAGCGCACTCGCCAACGCCTGCATTCCCGGTATGAGGTTTCCCTCCCACCAGGTCCTCCGCCATGTCGACGCCCGCCCCTGGCAGCTGCACCACAAGATGCCCTCGGACGGGCGGTTCCGCCTGGTGGTCTTTGGCGGCGAGCTCTCGCCACCACAACTGGAAAAGGTCAACAAGCTCGGCGCCTGGCTTGCACACACCCTGCTGCCCCGTTTCCCCACTATGGCCCCGATGCCCGGCACGATCAACCTCCACGGCGGCGGCCGCGCGGGCCACCGGCTCCAAGCGCAGGAGGCACCGAGTATTGTCGATGTGCTCTTAGTCTATGCAGGAGGGGAGGTCGACCTCCTCGGCGACCTCCATGACGTGTACCACGCGCTCGACCCCAAGCTCGGCTACGACTACGACAAGGTCTTTGTGGACCGGCCCAGCCACCACGACGGCGACGGGAAGGCGTATGAGAACTACGGCATAGACCGCGCGCGTGGGGCCCTTGTGGGCGTGCGACCGGACGGGTATGTCGGGCTGGTGACGAGCCTGGAGGAGGAGACGGGCTGGCCGGAGGTGGCGCTGTGGTTGGAGGGCATCCTCCAGCCGAGGAGCCAGTGACGGGCTCTCATTTGCCCAACAGGGAATTGGGATGTAACTCAAGTTAGTGGCTCAATGGCTGTGGTTGTCGTTCTGTTCCTGCGTACTGCGGCTATGCTGCCGGCAAAGCCATCCAAAGGATCACCGCGCTAGGTTCGACAGGGCCGTTGTTTCGGGCTGCTTTCCTTAGTTTGTTCAGACATTTGCCGCCAAGAAGGAAAAAGAAAAAAAGGACAAAGCGTCTGCAGAAACCACTCTCGATCTCTTTTGTCATTGGCTGCATCTGCTCTCAACGCCTCGTGTTACATTACAGGCAGCAAAGAAATACAAGAAACCCTGCCCCGGTCCATTAACCAACCGTTGTTATACGTGTGCAACGCGAAACCGGAAGATAAAAAGAAGTAGGAACAGCAGCGTCTCCGCGGCCTGCGCACAAAGCATGTGGTATCACTGCACAAGATTCCAGGAGCGGAAGCCATTGCTCGTCCTCCTCTAGAACGTGGAAAGACGAAATAGATAAGAGCCATAACATATGCCATTTGATCACGGGAACCCCCCTCGGTCGCTCTTCGCGGCTCTGTGCATTGCCATATGCAGTCGTTCTTTGATTTCGTGTAACCAAAACAGGACTCGCCCGGCGTGCAAAGTAGAAAAAGTAGAAAAAAGTAGAAAAATTAGTCCCAGCTTCTTTTTGTGGCTGCTGTGCAGATGCGCCGTCATTACACTACCCAATTAGCCCGTCCTACAGAGAGACGTTGAATCATTGCGTGGACAGCAACAAGTCCTTTACAGTCTCTTTCTTCCTTCTCTTCTTCGAAACGTAAGAAAGAGGCTTTTCCTTTGCAAGTCCCGCATTGCACTTCCTATCTATGTTTGCTGCGAATTTTGCCGCTTCCCATAAGCGGTTTGTCCTTTTGAGCATCCTCGATCACCCCAATGTCTCCGAACTCCTTAGTTTCCTGACCCTTTTCAGTTTCCGCAACACGTCGTCATGGCCCCATACTGAACAAGCATCACGACCTTTGAACACGTATCACGGCTCCTCGTGAACAAGAATCACGACGCGGTACTGAACAGATATCACAACCGCGGATTGAACAAGCCTCGTACTGAACAGGCCTTGTTCTGAACAAGTCCATACCGAGAAAGATGCACCGAGAAAAGAGTATAAAGCATCGTCGCCAACGTCGTGGATCTTGACTCGCCTTCTTCTTCATGTTGCTCCAGAGCAGTCGATCGATACCTCTAGAACCCTTCGAAACAAAAAAATTACAGCATAACCAGTTGCCAAGAAGACGGAGTGCTTCCATGCCAAGCAACATGCCTACTAGCTCCGAAGCCCTCCAGGACGCAAAGCGGCCTGTGGCCCCGGCCAAGCTCGTGGGTAGCGCTTTTTACGGCGACAAGGGCTACGACATCTACGAGCTGCAATACCAGGTACCCATCGACCACCGGGGCTTGCCTTGCGAAGAGAAGATTATTGTCACCGTACGTCTCGTCCTTGGCAAGAGCGGAACAAATAGCCCGCGGGAAGAGAATGTTGGGGTCACCGTGGAACGCGAGAAGCCCATCGCCGTCTACCTCGTGGGCGGCCCGGGCTCCGACAACCCGCCCACGGCGCACGAGAAGCTCAACGACTTCTACCTCGGCAAGGGCTTCCAGATCCTGTACATGGACTACCGCGGCACGGGCAGCAGCCACCTGCTGCGCGCCGACCGGCTCCTGCTCGACAAGGACACCCCCCAGCGCGGCGACGAGCGCCAGCCGCCGCGTCTTCAGGGCCTCTCCCCGCAGGAGCAGGCCGACCTTCTGGTCCTCTTCCGCCAGGACAACATTGTGCGCGACCTCGAGGCGGTCCGGCTGAGCCTGCTCCGCGATCCGGAGCTGGGCGCCGCGCGCAAGTGGACGCTAGTGGGCCAGTCCTACGGCGGCTGGGTGGCATTCACATACCTCTCGTTCTACCCGCACGCCCTGAAGGCCGTCCTGATGACGGGGGCCGTCCCGCCCGTGGGCCGCTCGGCCGCCGACGTCTACTTCAACACGTACAAGACGACCATCGACGCCTGCGACCAATTCTACACGATCTACCCGCAGCACGAGGAGAGCATCCGCACGATTCTGAAGTTCATTGTCCAGAAGGGAAACAACTGCATCCCGATGCCCGGCGGCGGTTATCTGTGTGCCGAGCGGTTCCTGTGCCTGGGGCGCACGCTCGGCACCACGGGAGGCGACGAGAAGGTCCACAAGGCCCTGGAGCAGTGCCTGGACGACGTGCAGAACAAGGGGGCGTTCTCGGACGCGACCCTCGGGGAGATCGAGGGCTGGCTCCGCTTCGAGGAGCGGCCCCTGTACGCTATCTTGCAAGAGCCCATCTACGCGGAGCCAGGCCTGCCGTCGTCCCGCTGGGCCGCGTGGCACGTCGGCCGGGCCTTTTCGCAGTACTGGTGGCTGGCTAAGGGTGCGATCGAGCGGGCCGTGTCGGGCGAGGACACAGAGCTAAGCAAGAAATTTGCGGAGATGCGCATCTACATGTCGGCCGAGCACATCTACCCGTTCCACTTTAATCAGTTCCACGCCCTCCAACCGCTTAGGCAGGCCTCGAGCATCCTCGCCGGGAAGACGGACTGGGCGCCCCTGTTTGATCCGGTGCAGCTTCGGGACAACCGCGTCCCCATCGCCTCCCTGTCGTACAAGCGGGACCTGTTCATCAACTGGCCGCTGTCGCAGGCCACGTCCATGCGGACGTCGCGCATGCTCTGCGGTGTGGATGCGAACCTGCAGCACACGGCAGTCAAAGACCGGCCCGACGTCGTCCTTCCCCATCTCTGGAAAGGTTTTGTCGCGGTAGTGGAGATGACGCTGGAGCTGAAGCTGACCGAGGACGAGATGGCGGATGCCGCGTCCCTGCTGGACAATCTTCCTTAGATCAACCCTTCCTGTTTTTCAGCAGTTGTGCTGCGCTCCGTTTTTTTATTTTTGACGTATGAAGAACACACGCGCGAGCTTGTTCGCGGTCTTCGTCTGGGATGTTCACGGTTTAGATTTCCCCATTGCAAGATGGCCCCTTTTTGTTTTAGTGTACAAGAATAAATACTCCATCTGACAAAAAACACTCCCATTAAAATTTCTCTAGACTTTGTGATTTTTCGTGTCATAACCCTGCTTCGCGAAGACGATGTTGTCGTTGCCATCACGTGATATACCAGGATTCCCTCGCGAGGCTGCTACAGTAAGTTGAACAACGTGACAAGGTAGATTCTTGTAAGTGAATGGCTAAAACACCCCGACCAATGTATATTATAGAAACCAGTCACCGACACCGGGATCCCTCGCAGAATTCACAAAGCCTCCACTTCGTTTGTCGTTGATGATGGTCTTCCCCCCGGCCCCCGGCGTATCTCACAGCTGATCCGCCAGGTAGCGAAGCTCATGGTCCAGCGCTTCGACGCTGGCCCCGCGCCAAGCAGATTCGAAATCGATCAGCGTTGCCCGCCCGCCGTGCACTAGAAAGTTGTCCCTGTGTGCGTCCCCGTGCCAGATGCCGAGCCGGTGCAGCTTCGACAGCGCGTGGCGGCAGAGTGGCTCGTCCTCGAGTGTCGCGCGGCGGGCGCCGGCCACGTGGGCCATCACGAAGCCGATGACCCGCCCTTCTTCCGTCAGGTGGCCGAGAAAAGCCGGGCCGATCTGGTGGCCCTCGATCCATTCGTACGCGGCGGTCTCCGCCTCCAGGGGCGGGATCTCCCAGGCGAACCGCGCGAACTTGACGACCACCGTTGTGGCGGGATCCCCGAAACGAGTACCAGGACAGGTGGCCTCGTAGACGTTGCCGCAGAGTTCTCTGCCCATGCGAAGCTCGAGATGGTCGACCATCGTGGGATGCCACGTCCTTGCGATGCCCGGGAGGGGCGCGTTCGAGATGGCCGCAACGTGAGGCCGTCCGGTCATGGGATCGCGAGCGATGCGGGCCGTGTTCCAGTCCCCGTCCGCGGGCGGGAGTCGCGGCAGAAGGGCGACCAGAGATGGGCCGAAGCACTTGTCGTACACATGGTACAGGCCGCCGTCGATGGTGATGTACTTGACGTACTTGTCGTCGACCAGAAGGCGGAACTCGCTCGCATGCTTGCCGGCGACGCTGGCCTGAAGCAGTTGAATGTTGGGGGCGTGGTCGGCCATGGCCGACAAGAAAACTTGATGCCTTTTGTTTTCAAAATGTGCTGTGATTCCAAGGGGAGCCTTTTCGCACGGGAGCAGCTGCTTGCAATCGAATTTTTAGGAACCGAGCCTCGCGAGGCGGGGGGGGCATTTTTGCAGAGTTTTTCTAGCCGCCCGGCCTTCTCGCCCTCTTCTGAGATTCTCCTCAAGTTGCCAGCTGGGTTCTCCTCAACCAGCCAGGAGTAGAGCAGACATGGCGCGCACTGCCCGGCAAGAACGTTGGCCAGGACCAAAAACCCGAAAAGGCGTCTAGGGTGCATTCAAGTTGCGCATCTGGGCTGTCTATAATGTTTAGGCCTCGCACAAGGATCATGGAGGAAAGTTCTGCTCTCCAGTCATCCAGCACACTGCCTCAGTCCGGGTGATGCTGCCTGTTTTGGATTCTTCCACACTTCTTCAGGTGGTCCTCGAACGAGGCTGCCTTGAATTTCCGTCTGTAGTGAAGAGGCGGAGTACTGGACGTCTCGCACCCGACGCAGTGAAAGCCCCATTCCACCTCGTGGGTTGTCCTGCTCAGCCACGGCACGCGGGCGATGGCCACAAACCGGAGAGGGTTCCCCGACTGGTCGTGCCCATGGGTCGCCGGCGGCCGCCGCGCGTGGTTTGCAGCAGGCCCGAGCAGCTGTGTGTTTGGTGCTGCTTCCGTTGTTCCTGCTGCTTCTGCTGCTTCTGCTGCTTCTGCTGCTGCTGCTTCAGCCGCCTGGCGGACTGCGCGTATCTTCCTGTTGAGATTCACCACGTACCCCCACATGGCGCGAAACGACCCGTGGAGGGCAATGCCGGCACGGCGGGCCGTGGCGTAGTCGACGAGGACCACCGGTTCTGCCACCCCCATTTCGAAGGGCGAGTACGTGCCGCAGACAGCTCGCATGCGCGGCAGCGCCGCGAGCGTCGGGCCGCGCACGCCAAACTTCCTGCGCACCTGGCCCAGGGACAGCGGCAGGTAGCGCACGTCCTGCGTCAGGCAGAGAAAGCAGACCCGCTGGCAGGTTAGGAGGTAGAGGTAGCCGCCGAAGTCGCCGCACACCGCGCAGTCCGACGTGCACAGCGCATCGTAGAGCGCGGCACAGCCGGTCCACCGGCCGAACTCGATGGCCAGGATGCCGCGCAGCGCATTCCGCGCATGCGTCGTGATGGCGCGGAACTGGAAGAGGGAGTCCACCAGATCGGCGGCGCGCCGGCTGACGCAGCGGACATCCATCAGGCTCCGCAGGTCCAGCTGGGCGAGGACCGCCTGCAGCAGCTCGAGCGGGAGAGCCTCCAGCGCGCCCGCATCCGCCGTCGGTGCCGGGCGACGCCGGCCGCCTTCAGCCGGAGGTGGGAAGACGGGCAGGTTATCGTCGAGCGTGTGGTCGTTGATCTGCAGCTCGGGGTACGTGAGGCCGTGGAACGCGCCAGGGCACAGCTCGTGTTCGTTCATCGCGGTTAGTTTCCGCGCCGTATGAATCACGAATGCACAAGTCCACTGTGTATTGATCGTTCCGGCTTCGACGTAGCGTAGGAAAAGAGCCCCACAACTATCCGCATTCGGCACGGACCCCGCCGATTGTGCCGCGCCTGGACGTATAAGTAGAGAAATGCGCCGCTCAGCCTTGTGCAGGTTGTAGGATGAACATCACAGTCAACCCCCCCCCCCCCAACGCATCCTCCGTGGTACAGCCAAAATGCGGCTCCTTCATACGACCACGCTCAAAGTCGTACACTTCCTCGAATCCGGCCGCCATACCACGCAGCTCGGCTCGGAAATCAACGACCACTCGACGCTCGCAGTTCCGAGGTATGCCATCCTGTCACACACGTGGGAGGATGGCGAACTCACGCTGCAGGACATGAACGGTGACATAGAGGCCGTCAAGGAGAAGGCCGGCTTCAAGAAGATCGAAGCCAGCTGCAGACTGGCCCGGAGGGCCGGCCTCGACTACATCTGGATCGACACGTGCTGCATCGACAAGACCAACTCCACCGAGCTGTTCGAGGCGATTAACTCCATGTTCAGCTGGTACAAGAACTCGTGGATCTGCTACGTCTACCTCGCGGATGCCCTTGGGCCGTCGGTGGTGTATCTCTCCCCGCGCAGGCAGCGCCAAGACGTGCTCCGGTGGTACAAGCGGGGCTGGACGCTGCAGGAGCTCGTGGCGCCCAAGAACGTCGCCTTCTACTCGATGGGGTGGCGGGCGCTCGGCAAGAAGACCGACCACATGATGGAGATCGCGCAGGCCACCGGGATCGATCCTGCCACGCTGGCGGGCGGCGAGGACCTCGAAGACCACCTGGCCCGGATCTCCGTCGCACGCCGCATTGGCTGGGCCGCCTATCGCGAGACTACCCGGCCCGAGGACATGGCCTACTGCCTGCTCGGCATCTTCGGCATCAATATGCCGGTGCTGTACGGCGAGGGCGAAAAGGCCTTCCTCCGCCTCCAGGAGGAGATTCTCAAAGTCACCGACGACCAGTCGCTGTTCGCCTGGAGAGAAGACGACTCGCTCGACTACTACCGCGAGGACTACGGCGACAGCTTCCGTCGCTGGGGGCTCCTGGCGCGGGCGCCCGCCGACTTCCGCGTGTCGCAGTCGGTCGCGCGGTTTCGGGACACGCGATCGCAGCGGCCGCAGATCCAGATCACCAACAGGGGAATCCGGACGAGCTTCCTCATGTGCCAGGACCAGAGCTACCAGTCGGGCGAGCTCTACCTGGCCGTGCTGGACTGCCAGATCGGACACATCCCGGGCGTCTTCGCGGGCATCCGCCTAAAGCGGATGTCGAACGAAGACGAGTTTGTCCGCGTCGACACGCCCCAGCTCTTCTTGTTCTACCGTGCCGATGCCCATCGCTGGCACGACCTGAACGGATTTGACCTGACGCAAGAGCAGGACGAGCTCTTTGACCTGCGACTCCGCACGTCCTACAAAGGCTGGAAGCCGAAGACCGTCTTCGTCAAGCAGGACTTTCCGTCCTCGATGCCGCCGGGGTTCTGGCTGGTGCCTCCTCCTGCGAGCGTCCGCCAGCCAGGCCCGGGGGGCCGCGTGGTCGTCGCGGACGTCCATCCCAAGCAGCACTGGGACCCCGAGACCTGGACGGTACAGCCCACCAAGATCGACTATCGGAAGGGAATCAGTGCAGCATTTGTCATCGTTCACGGTACCGAGGAGTTTGTGGTTGCTGCTGGCGCACTGCCAAGCCACTCCGGTCTGCAACCTTGGTGCAAAATCCTGCGACCGTTCGCCTCCAACGGGCTGAAAGAGTACGCGGAAATGGCACCGAGTTTGGAGGACGACTGGGCCCTAGATCGCGGCCTAACTGCAACCATCGACAGGAAGTTTGTATATGGGCAGGAAATGTTCGTGATCCAAATAGGATTCAATGACACACCAAGTCATTAAGCAGATTAGGTGTAGCAACGACGGCGACGCTTACGACGACGACGATATCTGATTTTGATTTCAACTATCAATGAATACCATAACATGGCTTTACTTAAGTAAATTATATATTAAATTATAAAAAGAAATTAAACACATTCGCTGTATTTTAAATCAGAGGCATTATAAAAGACAGCGCCTTCTCACCACCTTCTATGTGCTCAGAAAATGGCCATTGCATTAGGTGGGCTGGCCACACCGGCCGGAATGTTCAAGGGACAGCTCGTCAAGAAGAACGTCCAACGGCCGAGCTCCCGACACCGCTTCGCCAGCGCCTCCAAGTCCCACAGCTCGCCGATGGGCATGCCCCAGCCGCTGAGGAACACCTCGTGGCAGCTCACGCCCCACTCGCGCTTCGGCGGCCAGGCCTCGTAGGCGTTGGTGTCGCCGGCCACGGCCGCGAAGCCGTTCTCCCAGTGCCACTCGATCATTTCCCGGTTGCCCTCGACGCCCACAAAGGCACGCTCGGGCCGCCGCGCCAGCGCCCGCTTCTCTTCCTCGCTCAGCCGGTAGTATTCTTCGAGCCACCCCGACCGCACCAGCAGGATGTCGCCTTGGCGGAACTCGACCCCCTGCTCCCGCGCCACGGCCTGCAGCTCCGCCAGCGGGATCGCGTGCGACGTGAATGGCGAGTGCTCGATGCCTTTTGCCTGCGCCCACGCCCGCCAGTCTAGCAGCACGCCGCGGCCGGCGATGCCGCGCCGCGCGACGTTCTGGATGCCGATGCGCTCGTTCTTGGCCGGGCCCGAGATGTCGGCTTGCGTGGCGCCGTTGTAGTAGCGGGGGCCACCCTCACGCTCCTCTTCTTGGTAAGGGAAATGCCGCAGGCCGTCCCAGTGGCTGGACCCTTGCGTGTTCAGGTCCAGCTCGTCATCGTTGGCGTATCCTTTGGCGATAATGTTATGGGCGCAGGGCTTGCGGCGCGGGTTCATAGGCACTAGCGGCGTGGTGAGCGGCAGATTCAGTGGCAGCGTCTCGCCCAGCTGGATCTCGGAGGCAGCAGCCGCCCGGACCACGGGCGGCGTGAGCAGATTAAGACTGCCGAGCTCGTCGGCCGCGCCGTAAAGACCCCAGGCGGAGCCCTTGGGATCGGCCGGGTGAAGCGGCAGCTCAGAAAACGCCGGCCGCCGCTTCAGAGGAGCTCCATTTGTAATAGACTTTGTATCGTGTGTCCCATTAACGCCTTTGACGTCGTTGACGCCGTTGTCACATTCTGGCGTGCGCTTCTCCGACCTGGAGACTTTCTGCTTCGTTGCCGGGCGGGCATGGACCTCGACCGGCGAGGCACGCTTTAGTTGGGTTGTATTCAGCATTCTGGAACGACTGGTATGACCAGAAAACATCACGAGCGTGAGAATCGAACAAGAGAGAGATGCGTTTCCAATCTTCCGCGTCCAGCTCTTATGATCTTGCTGACCGGTGTCGAGCCCGGGGACACTAACGGCTTTGCTAGCTAGAGTCGGTTCCCCGCAGCCCGGTCGACGCTGGTCAATATCGGTATTATCCCGAGCTTACCTGCTCCGCTCCCTCCTCCTCTCGGTAATATCCCGACACCTCCTTTGTCCCGAACACCGACAGCACCAAAGCCAGGGCGTTCTCACCATGTTACCGACAGTCTTCCTGACGCACCATGGAAAGATCCAAGTCGACCAGTCTGACATCCCAGCCAACGCCGAAGGGTCCAGCACTGGAGGGTCTGGCAGGCAACGGCTGCAGAAACACGATTCCTCAGACATGCAGGACTCGCCCGAGAGGGTTGAGTTAGAGACTATTGTTGGAAATACTAGCCTTGGTATTGACGAGAGTGGGGCGGTAAGTAAGCCTTGTTAACAAGAAAATAAAAAACAAGTTTCCCGTTTTATCTTTTGATTCCCCCCTCCCCCCCCCCCCCCCCCGGGCCCCCCTTTTCCAATACTCCACCACTTTACCCTTTCTCCACGTGATGATTTCCCCAGATCCTGGAGTTACATGTGGTTAACAAAATGGGTTAATTCGTACGGCAAATAACTAGCCCCCTAAGCGGGGCCACAAAAGCCAGCATAATCCCTCGGAAGCTGCGAATAGCGCTTTGCAACTCTATTTCTCATGTGTCACAATTATCTTCTTCGACGTAGACTGGATAGGGTCTCTGCAGGACTTCCTATGATTCTTTTGCCCTACATTGTATACATATATGCACTAAGTCCAAACATGTTTCAACTAGTAGATGAATCGCGAAGTCGCCTCTAGCGGCTGCCCCCGGATCTGAATGCCCTCTTGGCCCCTGGGGACCGGGCCGTGCAGCTTGTCGCGGCGCGTGTTCTCCCGGTAGAGCGAGATGCAGTTGATGGAGCAGAGCACGGCGGCCAGCATCGAGAAGGCAAACCCGATCCACATGCCCTTCACGTACCGCGGGCCCTCACTGGCCGGGAACATGTTTGTACCCAGCACGGTACCGCACTGGCCAATCGTCATGATGATCCACAGACCACCCGCGCGCTTACTCTCGTTCTCGTTCGAGTTGGCATTCCAGACCAAGTTCACGGCCACCGTGACGAAGATCATCACGACGAGGAAGAGGCCAAAGTAGCGCGTGGCCACGCCCTCCGTCGTGGCGACAATCACGTAGCCGACCGAGGCCACCAGGGCAAAGAAGATGGCAAACGGACCGCGCACGCGGAAGCGGTCCGAGAGCCAGGAGACGAGAATAATGAGGAAGAAGCAGAGCAGGTAGGGCGGCGCTGAGAGGCCGTTGGACTGCTGGGTCGTGTAAACGCCCATCTCCGCCACGATGGTGGGAAGGAAGAGAGGCATGGACGCGAAGGAGACGTTGGTGCTGAAGTTGGTCAGGGCGAAAATCCAGTCTGCGAGGGTGCCTGTTAGCCATCGTCTGCGGGTTCAGGAACTAAATTGCAAATGACGGGGGTTGGAGCCTTACTTCTGTAGTCCTTGAAGGCATCAAAGAGGTGATCCATGCGTAGCCCTGAACCTTCCTCATCCTCGGTCAGCCGTCGCGCAAACGACTGCGCAATGAGCTTCTCCCGCGGCGTCAGGAATCTGGCCGTGCCGGGGCTGTCCGGGATGCACCACCAGCAGAGCAGGGCGATGAGTGCAGTCGGGACACCCTCGATGATGAACAGGAAGCGCCAGCTCTCGATCTTGGAGTGCACCCCGGAAATGGCGTAGGCCAGAGCGCCACCGTAAGCATTGGCAAGCGCCGAGCCGGACAGGAAGATGCCAAAGCGCAGGCCGACGCGCTCCTTTGGATAGAAGAAAGAGAAGTACAGAGGGACGCCGGGACCAAACATAGTCTCGGCGATGCCCAGAATGAAGCGGCACGCCATTAGGCCACCCCAGCTGGTACAGACAGACTGCAACGTGGAGGTGATGCCCCAGAAAAAGACGACAAAGGATACCCAGGCATGAGGCCTGAATATCTTCCAACCCATCGTTGTAAATTGGAAGACGATGTAGGCGACGTAAAACCTAATCTTCGTCAGTTTTATGATCTTTTTCTGCTCACTCATGCATATCTGTGAAGATGATCTCTTACACAGTACCGAGCAACGTATACTGGGCGCTGGTGATGCCCAGGTCGGCGTCCATGCCGGCCGTTTTGGCATTTCCGAGATTGGAACGGTCCAGGACCGAGAATGTGTAGAGGACAAAGCAGAGGGGCAAGAGGTTCCAGTCCAGCTTCCGCACCACCCGCTCGACTTCCTCGGCGGTATACAACTCCGCGGCGCCCTCAGGCACCGCGTTTTCAATCTTCTCAGAGATCATCTTCACGCCAGAGTCTTCAGCCATCATCAGTGGTCGCGGAAGGAACAGCGTCTCGACCAGAGATTTGAGGAACACAAACAAAATGGGGGGGAAAAGAGAGAGAAGGAATGATCGAGTGAGCGTAGGATGCATTCGAAAATTCTTCAAAGAAAGGAGAAAAACACGGGGAATAAGAATGTTAGTTATACCTACACCGCGCTCCCCGGTCTTTGGGGAGATGGCCGGGGACGCGTGAAAGGTTTGCGGGGAAGGCTTATGGAGAAGGGGTCGGTGTGTGGGGAAACAAGGCGTTGACAGCCAGGAACCGCTCGGCATCATACCGAACGGCCACGCTGGAGGTCTTGGCCGGGGATGGCCCCGACTGGGCTTTGCCCCTTTGGCAGCGTCTGACGAATTTCAAAAAGAGGACATTGCTCTAGAAATTATTAAAATTGTACAAGCTATCTTCCTCCTGAACCAGAGATGCGCAGCCTGCCTGTTACAGATAGAGGGCACCACCCACGTACTGTTCCTAAGTCTGGTAAGACTTGTCTTAATCTTATACTTATCTTACCTTTTACTAAGAATATACTTCTTCTCTGACTCTATTCTACCTGTCTTATGAATACCGCTCTGATAATAAACGTTTATTAAAGTTTATAAGAAATAATGATATTGTGCTGCTGTGGCCGCAAAATCCGGCTTAACAGGACGCCATTTTTTGCAGCCTCAACAGTGAGGGGCAAGCCACAATGAGGTACAGCATACAATACATGGCTTTTTACCAGGGTTCTGAATAGGCGCCAACAAAAGTGTAGGCCCCTTTTCTAGGGTTTGTTTGAAACACGTTAAATAGTATATACAGCTGCCCTTCACCGAAGTTGTTTATATAGTTGTTTAGAGATTTTAATGGCTGTGGCACTGGTGTCTGGCCGCCACGGATGGGTATAACTCGCGCTTTGCCGACTTTAGTAACAAGGTCCATGACAGCCGGCGTCACGAGGGCGGTCTTGAGATACGGCGTTATCTTAAGTGGTAGTTTTGTATCGAGATGTCAAAGGTGCCTCATGTTGTGTGCACAGTCTTGGACCCTGAGATGATACAGCGCTAAAAGTCCCTGTAAGTCAAAACGCGAATATTTAAACTACTATGCGAAGTGCAGTGTCGAATGAATTTACCAGCATGCCGGAGAGATGGGTTGCTGGGGTTGCTGCAGAAAGGAATATCGGGCGTCTGGCGTTAGAATTCATGGGAAAAAAGGGCGAACATCTTCCACAAATGGTCGCCAATTCCTCGAAGTCACACTTAGGACTACGATGTTATTGCGGTAACTCTTTAAATAGGACGGAAACAACATATCTGAATATTGGCGACCAGTCGCACTGTTTAAATCTAAGTGGGTATATTGTAATGTCAAGTACTCTCATTCTCATCACGCCTCTTCTTCGTGTCGGGAGGAAGCCGGCTCTCTTCAAGGTCTGCCCTCCACTTGTCCGCACCGTCGCTACGCTTCCTCTTTATGGCCGCTTCGCAAGGCTTAGCCGCATCGGCTCCTCCACTGTCTGATGCAGAGCGGAGCAGAGCAGAGCCTTTTCCTTCCTGGCTGGCTGAGCTGCTCTGGCCTACGTCCTGGTCGCCTGGCCCGCGCCGATGGCGTGTGTCCCGGACCGCGCCCGCAAAGCGGGCAGCAAAGGTCTCGAACGGCCGGAACTTGACGCGCTGCTGGTGGATGTCCATGGACGCGCCGGGCGAGGGCGGCTTCCGGGGATCGTCGAGCTTAGCAAGAAACGCGGGGGTGACGTCGGCCGCGAAGATGGTTAAGTGCTCCCCTTCGTGCACCACAACGACGACCTGTGTCATTAAAACGCGTCAGCAGCGAGCTAGAGGGGATAGAAAAAGGAAGGGGTAACGTATATATAAGTGGGCGGGCTGTCTTACCGGGATAACCTGAGCTTCTCCTGCAGGCGCAGTTCTCTCCTGGCCGCCTACGTCCTGGTCCGGCTTCTGCGCTTCCGCGGCATCCGTATTGTCGTCCTGCTCTGCTCCGTTGTACTCCGCCATTTCCTCTTCCAACAACCTCTGCGACTGCGCAACAGCAATGCAGACAGCGGCGATGTATGGGTCCGGCATGGATGTGGGGGGCGCGAAGCGGCGGCGCGCGTTAGAGACCGCCTTGGATCTCTGCCGAGCACCGGGAACGCGGCCGTTGACCAGCCGGTCGCGCAAGGACTGGATCGCGGACTTTTCGAGAAAGCAAACCCCCGGGCCAATGCAGACCGCATAACCGACATGGCAGAGCGGCCGTCGCCCATAGAAGAACTTGACATCCTCACTGGAACAAGACAGATCAGCTCAGAGGCCCGATGCTGGGGAAAGGGGGAAATTAAGAACAGTGACGAGCGCACTCATCGCATCCGTGGTAGACGGGGTATCGACCATTTAAAAGTTCGAGGGCTATGGCCGGCTCGCGGTAACGGTAGAGAGATTTCGTCAAATCCTCTTCTTCTTCTAAAGGCAGCGGCTCCCAAGCCTCGTCGGGCGGCGGCGGCGCCGGCGGCAGCGGCGGCGCCGGCGGCTTGCGCGGGAGGAAGCGGCACTGCAGCAGGGCGGGCTGGCGGTGGTCCCAGAGGAGCGGTCGTATAAACAGGCGCTCGCGGTTGTGCCGCGCCAGCAGCTCGCTGACCGAGCGGCCGTCTGCTTCTTTGAACAGCGCCTCGATGGAGCGCTTGATATCGTCGTCTGCTGCGGCGCGGTCTTCAGCTGGCGCATCCATGGAAAGAAGAATTGGAGTCTTGTGAACGCAGCGAGCAGGCGTCGAACAGTTGGGAAGAGTCCAAGCTGAGAATTGATGGGACGCAACCGAAATAGTGCGGTTGTGGGCGGATGGTGGAGCTGCAAGGGCGACGCAGATGACGCAGCCACTGCATCTTTTTCTGCAGGCACATCGGAAACGGATCTAACCGGGCACCCCACACACTACTAGCGCAAGTTAGCGATGGCCCTGTGGCTCTCACGTTGACATACACAGTACACTATGTGCCTTAAACCACGACTCCAAGTAGGCAAGCTTTCGTGCTGGGTATTCATGCGTACTGTTAGTTCTCGCTAAAACAAATGAAATCAAAATACACGCATAGCAACAAATCCGACTGTAAAACAACGTTGTTGTTTAGTTTGTAACATCGTTTATATACTTCTTACGTATTATACATATACACGGGCGGATTCTAAGGGCCGTCCAAGTTGCTAGCCGCATCCAATTCTTCTTCCCTCATAAGAGCCATGCCGATCCACTGGCGGTCCATGTCGATCCCGATAGAGTCGATGAACTTGGCCCAGACGGCCGGGTCTTCAATGTTGTTGATATTAAAGGCGGGCAGGTCTTGCTGGGACTGGCCTGAGTGCGGCTGGCTGCCGGTGGCTTGCGGCGGCAGCGGCGTAGGCTGGTTGGGCGGGTTCTGCAAACGGCATTCACCAGAGTTTGTAGACCCCGGGGTGGTCCAGACGGGATGGTCAGGAAGCAGCTGGGAGGCGTTTATGGTGGCTGAGGTGGCAGCTTGGTGGCCGGCCACTGGCTCGTCGGCACTGGCAATGGGCTTGATAGTAGCTCGCATCTTGGTGAGGAGGGTGTGGCAGGCACGGATGTACTTGTTGCCTTTTTCGGCCATGCTCTTGAGGATCAGGAGGGCCGTATCCATGGCGGTGGCATTCATCTCGCTGTAGGGAAATGCCATGTTGACCATGACGAGCAGCAGGGCGGCCGAGAAGGCCTGCTCGCCGTCGATGAAGCCGTAGGTGGCTGGGGCGAAGTTAGAGCGGGCAGAGGACGAGAAAGAAATGGGGAAAGAGAGAGAGCGAGAGCAAATGCTTACCGACCAGGTTGAACTTTGCGGCAGCATTCAGAATGGTCGTGCTTGCGCGGGCAGCTGTGATGGAGGCGTCGATGACGCTGACGACGTCGGGCGAGAGGCCGTCCTCCCAGCGAGCGCCTGCGTGGCGCTGGCCGCTGGCGTTGGCGGCCATCTGGCGCTGGACAGCATACAGCAGCAGGGGGCGGGCGGTCATGTTGATGCAGTGGTAGTAGTGCAGGTAGATGGAGACGGTGTCGCGGCTGATGGACTTGTCCATGGTAGCGGCATCGAGGCGTACTTCGGCCGGCAGGGCGGTAAACCAGTCGGTAAGACAGCGCATAATGTCAAGAACGGAGGCGGCTAGACTAGTTCCGGACTGGCTGCGCTTCTTGCGGTAGACCTCGCGACCGATGCGGCCGAGTATGCGCGTCATGAGCGTGTAGTGACGCAGCACCGCCGCACGCCGGACACCGCCCTCCTCGCCATCGATGGGGCTGGGCAGGCATACATCGATGTCATCGTCCGCAATGGACAGCGGGTGACCGGACGTGACACACTGCAGCCGCTCGAGGCTGTAGATGGACCACCACACCCGGCGGCGGCGCTCGCGGGCATATGCGTCGAGGCTCGGATGAGAAGAATTTCCGTGCGGGTCAGCATCCAGACCAAGGCCGCGCGGCGCATCCCGCACCTCCTGGTGCAGCCCCAGCGAGAGGGCCATGCGCAGCGCCTGGCCGATGTACAGGTAGGCAGAGTCGCGGCGGTTCAGCGTCTGCATGAAGTAGGCGACATAGCTCAGCACCTCGACAAAGAGGATAGAGCCGTCTTCGCGCAGGTCGGGCAGGAACTGCAGCGCATGTTTAAAGTAGGAGAAGCCCGGCGGGCCGTCGTTGCCGGTCCACTGGTTGACTGAGTACATCTGGCCGAAGCCAAAAACCAGCAGCATCTGGCAGTAGATCAGGCAGTCGTCACGGTCGCTCAGGTTGGGCGGCGATGCATAGACGTGCTGCACGCGCACCTTGAAGCCAGCATCGTCCAGAAACGAGAAGATGGTGCCGATGTACGCCTTCTGCGCCTGGTACAGTCGCCACGCAAAGTCGAACGGTGGCAGCTGTGGCATCTCCGGCATCATTGGCGGTGGGCGCCGGATCCATGATGTGTCCTCGTAGTGTGGATGCATGTGCCATGCAAGCGTCTCCGTAGTCGGGTTCAGCCGGTTAGCAATGTATGCCGACGACGAATTGCCCATGTAGTCTGCACTGGTAAGGCTATGTATCGGCCACAACAGGTTCTGGAGACGCTACTTACGATACTGTCCCGGACGACAGAGCACCCAGTTATCCGTCCCCGGGAACGTCCAGTCGACCTCGGTGGCCGCTGAGGTTTCGGCCGGACTGGGCATGACATCGTGGACGCGGGGCGGAGACTGGGCAGCGGCCAAGCGGGCCTGCTTCTGGAGCTTGAGCAGATAGCTGTGCCTGGGTCAGTGGTTGTGAATCGAGAGCAGGAAGATGGGAGAACCAAGCACAGACGACTCACCTTTCCGGTACGCTGATGCGCTTCTCTGGCTCGGAGTACGCGCATACCTGGCCGGCATCTTCACAGGCCGAGCACGGATACGGCGGCGAGCCCGTGCACTTTTGCTTACGCCGGCGACAGCGCTCGCAGCTGGTGGGCGGACCGGGTTAGCCGGGCTGCCGGAAAACAGCGACGGAGATACATTAAAAGGCTCTTGTAAGAGGCTCTGCCAGGAGCACTTACGCGACAGGCGACCTCCGGAGCACATCGTGAGACGATGGCCGCCGGCGGGCGATGCTCTTGGGCGACTGCATGACTTGCAACGTGAGCAGAAGCGCGAGCAGAAGCGTGAGCAAGTGCCGGGAGAAATGCGCACGATGGCGTCCGCTGGCAATGAAAACTATCGGCCAGATCGGCTCGACGGTGTGCGGCAAGGCAAACAGCCGAACGGACTAGAGGTGAAGAGCGACGAATCAGGATACACATACACCGTATTATGGCAATAGATAACACACGTGCAAGCGTCTTCTACGATAGTAGCATCGTACCCACATTAGCATCGGCCCCGCAACCCGGTGCGATAAGAATGGCCTGGCGTCGTCGGGCCGTCAACATCGCCATTATTGTCTTCTAACAGCGTCGGTCGGGGTGGATAGGGAGGAAAAGGTAAGCCTGTATCTGAGTCTTGCCTTGGGGAGATCCAAGGCGGCCGGAGCTGAGGGAAGATGCGGCTATGGCTGGCAGGAAGACGAAATTAAAAGGCTGCGAATTGGTTAACTGGGAGCCAGACTTCTTCTTAAAAGGAAGTGTTATTATTGCGTCTGTTTTACTGCTAAGACAACGAATTTTTGAATATTTTACACTCTCTTGCCGTCATTATACTTCTGAACACTATATTTATCGCCATACGGCAGTCTTCCTTCCACTTCTCCACATGATCTTCATCCAGGCCGCTGGCTGGCTGGCGCTGGCCACAGTCGTACTTGTCCTCGTACGGCAACTGGTGGCCAGCCGTAAGCTGGCAGGAATCCCGGGACCCTGGGCAGCGCAGTTTACAGACCTGTGGCGGTACCGGGCGCAGAACTCGCCGGGCTGGTCGGCACGGCTTGTGGCCCTACACGAGCAGTACGGGCGGCTGGTGCGGCTGGGACCCAACCACATCAGCATCAGCGACCCAGCAGCCGTGCCGGTGGTGTACGGTACCAGCCCGGTGTGGCACAAGGGCCCGTCCTACTATGCAGCGGCTACGGTCAGCCAGGGCCGGACAGTGCCCAGCATAATAGCCATGGGCGAGGTGCAGCACACGGCGGTGCGCAAGTCGGCCGGCCGCGCCTTCACGACAAACTCGATGCTCGACTACGAGGCTGCCATTGACTCGTCCGTGGCCGACTTCATACGCCTGCTGGATGAGGAGGCGAAGCGCGCTCACAACAATGTCGACATTGCTCTTTGGCTGCAGCTCTTTGCCATGGACGTGCTAATGCGCATCGCCTTCAGCGAGTCGCTCGGATTCATGGACCGCGGCGCCGACGTCGACGGCATCCTGGCCGCTGTCATCGCCCGCTTTGACCACTGGAACGCCTGGGCCGCTGTGCCGGGCGCCGACTACCTGCTCAACAAATCGCGCCTGGCCGGATGGCTGCGCGGCACCCGCGACAGCCCGCTCGCCCGCGTCGGCTTGGCCAAGCTGGTTGGCCGCCAAGCCGAGCGGGCCAAAGCAGAGAAGGAGAAGTCTGTCGAAAGCGTTTTGGAAGCCGACGTCGCTAAGAAGGACCTGCTCGAGAAGTTCCTCGATGGCCAAGAGCGCTTCCCCGACCTCGTCTCTCACGACGAGATCCTCGGCATCATCATGTCCACCATCGGTGCTGGCGCCGACACCACCGCTGGCACCCTGACTTACACCCTTTACCTTCTGTGCCGTCATCCGTCCGCCGCCGCCGCCCTGCAGGCCGAGCTTGATGATGCCCGCCGATCAAACACCCTGTCCAGCCCGCCCCGTTGGGCCGAGGTGAGCAAACTGCCCTACCTTGATGCCGTCCTCAAGGAGTCCATGCGCATCTTTCCCATCGCCGCCTGGGGCCTTGACCGCATTACTCCTCCCTCTGGTGCCAGTCTGGCCGGCCGCTTCATTCCCGCCGGCACCGTAGTCGCCTGTCAGATCGATGCCGTCCACCGCGACGAGGCTGTCTTTGGTCGTGATGCCGCCGCCTTTCGCCCCGAGCGCTGGCTTGAGGTCGCGAACAATGATGAACAGCGACGCCGCATGGACCGTGCCTTTCTCGCCTTCAGTGCAGGCAAGCGCACCTGTACTGGGCTGCACATTGCTTGGCTCGAAATGAAGAAGACGCTTCCGTTGATTCTGATGAACTTTAAGGTGCGTAGCACGCTAGTGTTTTTTTTTATGCTTGTCTTCCTTTCACTAATATCACAGATTGACCTCCTTCACCCGGACCAGAGCGTTGAGGGTAGTGTGCGCGTCAGCGCCGTCAAATATCCGCCGCCAATCTGGGTCGAAATTCACAAGAAGGAGCCGGCCATGGCCGAAGCAGCCTCGGCGTGATGAAATGTTCAAGAATGGTATATATCAAAAAGGAAGAAAAAAAATTGAATACACTGTACATTAAAAATTGGTTTACCTGTAAACTGTATCTCGTTCAATAAAAATTTAGACTTTCATAAGAATAATAACTACCTGCATACTTGTGTAAGATGCCTTATAAGCAGGCACTGTGTCTTTGTGGCAGAGGACTACAGTAAGCCTCCTTGGCGTTTATATTTTGCACTACTAACAAGAGACGAGAGCTGGTTGCATATCTTCATATTGAGGGCAAGAAAGAAAAGACGCACTGAGGTCTACGTAGCGCAGTATTATACAGAAGTGTTTTTCAGAACCCTCCCAAAAGTATTGCGCATTTCATTTCGGAAGTAATGCGGCTTAGAAAGACTGACGCAAAAATAGAATATTAAACAGAAAGTTTAATTAATAGTACTGGCCCCTGAGAGGCTGTCTAATAGAAACTGTCTAATACACCTTCCTGCTGGTCCCTGTTATCTATGTCCGGCTTACTCCATGTACCGGAACTTAGGATGCTTGTGGCCCAGTTCGTGGATCTGCTCCTCAGTTGCACCCTGAAGGCGGTAGTCCCGCTTGCCTTTGGCGCGCATATTGTTCTCATACTTGCAGTGGAAAATACCGAAGGCAGCCAGAACAAAGCACCACAGCTGCAGGCCGAAGTTGATACTGTGTCCGATATGGAAGTTTGGAGAGTCGGTCGATAGATAGGTCCACCTGGTGGGAGAGAGTTAGTGTTGGCTGAGACAGTCTCCGGGATCACAAGATAGAACGTACGTGGATAGAACGCCTCCAAGGCTGCCAACCATGACCATGTAGCCTCCAGCAACAGCGGCTACGGCAGGACTTGCCGTGTCTGAAATTGAAGTTAGCATGGCTTTGATAAGCGATGTTATGAGGTCAAACAAATTTGCCAAAAAAAAAAAACGTACTATTGATGCCCCAGCTCAAGAAACCGGAACTCGCGGCAAAGACACCGATAGGACAGAGGAACACGGCGCCGTACTTTGCGTGGACGTTATCAGAGAAGCGAAGTATGCCGTAACCAGCGATGGAGAAAACGAGACTGCCCAGCATAAAGACGCCTCGGCGGTTTAGGCGGTCGCTGGCAAGGCCCAGGGCGACAGTCATCACGCAGGCCACCAGGTATGGTGGCACCGAGTGCAGCTGCGCCGATGTCGACGTCCAGCCAAACTCCTCGAGAATCGTAGGCACAAATGCGCCCAGGCCTTGCACCGCCGAGTTGGTCGAGAAGAAGCACCAAGCACACACGTTGGTGTGGACGTTGAAGATGGCCTGGCGGACGTGCTTCCAGGTGACACGCTCTTTAGGGTGCTGTTTGAGCCAGTAAGAATAGAGAAGATGGTGAAGGGAGGGGGGGATAAATCACAATATACCACTTACCGCATCGTGCTCCCGCTGAATGCGCTCTGCTGCAATGTATTGCTGTCTGGGTGTGATGTACTTCCAAGATCCTGGGCTATTGGGCATGAAATACACAAGGGATGCAGCGATGAGCATCGTCACGATGCCCTCGAAGAAGAAAATGTTGCGCCAGCTATAGACCAGCCAGATAAATTAGTCACTAGGTGCAAAGCACAGGGGGTTAGAGAGGAAAGGCAAGCTGCTCACCTGGAAATTATGGTTGACTTTGCGCCCCAAGCGGGAATCAGACTGAGCGATTGATGGCTGTGTCAGTAGAGCTATTGTGTAGCAGAAAAATTAGGCCTGCGTCGGCAACGCGGGACTTACGACAGAGCCGTCGCCAACAGGCCACCGAAAGAGTTGGCGAGCGAGCTAGAGGCGATGAAGATGCTCATGCGAAAGAACAGCTCAGCTTTCTTGTAGTAGCAGCTGAGGAAGAAGGCTGTCGCGGGCATGGCGCCGCCCTCGAACACGCCAAGAACGGCACGGGTCACAGCCAGGCCGGCGTATGATTCCACAAAGGCTGTGCACATGGACACCAAGCCAAAGCAGAACACGAGCCCCGGAACTGGAGCCACCATTGCGATTAGAGACGAGGTGAAAGGCAAAAGGGCAAATGGGGGCCAGAGGCTGCATACTGTAGTACCGGGGACCGACATGCTTGAGAATGGCATTGCTCGGGATTTCGACACTGTGGTGAGAGGGACATTGTGTCAGATGCTTTGCCTTCGCACACACAAAACTGCATTGTGGAAGCACGAACCATGAGTAGACGATGAAGAAGATGGACAGAATAATGTTGTAGCGGTAGCCGATAAGATCGAGATCGGTAGACATGCCTTGAATCTTGGCGTTTCTACAGAGTGTCAGCCTATACTCACTGGAATGCAGATTTCATATAAAGTCCCTGGCGCTTTCAAGCCCGCTTACCCGATGTTGGACCGGTCAATTGCGCAGCACATATCTGGAGAAGAGCGTTAGTAGCTACGAAAAGAGGCAAAGAGAGGTCCACAAGGACAAGAGGCTTCTTACACAAGAGGGTCACCATGGGCAAGATGGTCAAGTCAAACTTGAGACGCACAGCCTTTTCTTCGGCATCAGTCCAGTCGTGACTCTGAACACCTGCGTCTGAGCCATCGCCCAGCTTGACGCTGGCCTGGCTAGAGCCGGCCGCCCCAGCGTCCATGATGCCTGGCTTTTCGCCGTGGCTGGACATGATCAATAGAAATGAAAGCAACAGAGTGAGAAGTGGCGATGCGAGACAGACGGCCAGACAAGTTCTGGTTTCTTGTCGAGTTGCAGAACCTGCCGTATATTCGTATTGGCATGGGCAACAGATGGAAAGGGGCGGCCAATGACTTTCTTTAAGTCGTCTCAGAAGCCGCAGCTCAACATCGCCAGCCTCTACATCCTATCTATGCCACACACAAGGACATTGCACTTGACCTATCTTGTTTCCTAGATCTTGCCTATCTCCGTCACCTCGGCTTTCGTGACTTTTGTCTCTTATCAGGGTCTCAGGCCCGCGATATGATCTAAAAGGGCAAGGCTGCCGTTGTGGACGTTCACCTGTCGGACCCACATCCCTATCTGTGAAGCTTTATCGCCTTTTCGGCCAGTGGGGCCGTTTCCAGTTCGGCCCTACGGTTGTCTACTCGTTGCTCGGCCATGTGCTTCCGATCGGGACAGGACGCGTCTAGACTATTCCGTATGCATCCAGTGGCATTGGCCCCCAAAAAACCCAGTCCAGCTAACCGTGCGGCCCGCTGGATTGGCTTGATCCAAATGGCCGACAGCAGGCGGCGAACAGTATGCGTTTGGCTGCCGCCGTTTCGGCCGCCACCGTCATCACTCTCGCTGCGTCCGCCCGGTCGATGCCAGCGTCAGGAAGCCAAGACGCCATCGATCGCTGGGGCTGACCGATCTTGCTATGGAGTTGTTCCTTGCAGCTATTTGAAGCTGCTATTTGAAGCTAGAAACCTGCTGCCCCAAAACAGCTCTGCATCAAGAAGGTGGAGCTGCACGTAGACACAGCTTCGTTGGGACCAGAGAAACATCATACACAATGGAGAGCAAAAACAAGATCACCGTGTCAATCGACCGCGGCGGCACCTTTACAGATGTGCACGCGATTGTGCCGGGCAAGCCAGACATTGTGCTGAAGCTGCTGTCAGTCGACCCGGGCAACTACTCGGACGCACCAACGGAGGGCATCCGGCGCGTGCTTGAGGCGGCCACGGGCGAGGTGATCCCGCGCGGTGTGCCGCTTCGCCTGGACAACATCGAGTGCCTGCGCATGGGCACCACAGTGGCAACCAACGCTCTGCTGGAGCGCAAGGGTTCACGGTCGGCGCTGCTCACAACTCGAGGCTTCCGCGATCTGCTGCGCATTGGCAACCAGGCGCGGCCCGATATCTTTGACCTCTCTGCGCGGCGGCCAGACGTGCTCTTCGAGGCCGTCGTCGAGGTCGACGAGCGCATCATCCCGTCTCATCCGCGCTCTGACCCGACCACCTTGGCTGCCTTGCGCGCCGTGCAGGGCACCACTGGCGAGACATACCACGTCCTGCGCGAGCTCGACGTCGCTGCCGTCACCGCTGACTTGCGCCGCCTCAAGGACGAGGGCTTCGGCTCGGTGGCCGTGGCTCTGGTCAACTCGTTTGCTTGCCCCGAGCACGAGCGCGTCATCGGCGAGGTTGCTGCCGGCCTCGGCCTCTCGGCCGCCTTGTCGTCCACGCTGCAGCCGATGATCAAAGTCGTGCCCCGTGGCATGTCGGCCACGGCTGACGCCTACCTCACGCCTGTTATCAAGTCGTACGTCGACGCCATCTCGGCAAACTTTGAGGGTGGCCTCGCTGGCACACACGGTTGCCGTGTTGAGTTTATGCAGTCCGACGGCGGCATGGTTGACTTCCGTCACTTCAGCGGTCTGCGCGCCATCCTGTCTGGCCCGGCTGCTGGCGTCATCGGCTTCTCTGCCACCAGCTGGGATCCCGAGTCCCGCGTGCCCATCATCGGCTTCGACATGGGCGGCACGTCGACTGATGTCTCGCGTTTTGATGGCCACCTCGACCACACCTTCTCGTCCAGCATCTCCGGCGTAAGCATTCAAGCACCCCAGCTGGACATCAACACCGTCGCTGCTGGTGGCGGCTCTATCCTCTCGTGGCGAAACGGTCTCTTTTTGGTCGGCCCCGAGTCGGCCTCGGCTCATCCAGGCCCAGCCTGCTACCGCAAGGGTGGTCCGTTAACCGTCACCGATGCAAACCTCTTCCTGGGTCGTCTGCTTCCCGAGTACTTCCCGCATATTTTCGGCCCTACTGAAGATCAGCCACTGGACCGTGATATCACTGTCAAGCTGTTCACCGAACTGGCTGCCGCCATCAACGCCGACCATACTGCGCTGCGCTATACCCCCGAGCAGGTTGCCTTGGGATTCCTCGAGGTGGCTGACGAATCCATGACTCGGCCCATCCGCAATCTGACCGAGGCCCGCGGCTTCGACACCGCCTCCCACCATCTGGCCTGCTTCGGTGGCGCTGGCGGGCAGCACGCCTGCAACGTCGCCGCCTCACTGGGCATCTCCCGCATCATTGTCCACAAGTACTCCTCCATTCTGTCGGCATATGGTCTAGCCCTGGCCGACATTGTCCACGAGGTCCAGGAGCCCATGGCTGCGGAGTACTATGCCGCCAGTGATGCCATCCGTGATCGTCTTCAGCGGCTTCAGGCACGCTCAGAAGCTCACTTGGCCGCCCAGGGCTTCGGCCCTCAGCAGCTTCGCCACGAGCGCTTCCTCAACATGCGATATGAGGGCTCGGATACAAGCCTGATGGTGCTCGCCCCCGCTGACGACGACTTTGCTGCAGCTTTTGTCGAGCGCCACCGTCGCGAGTTTAGCTTCGCTCTCGACCGCTCTGTCTTGGTCGACGATATCCGTGTGCGCACTGTTGCCGCCTCGCGCACCCTCACCGAGAAGAGCCCGCTGCAGCAGCTGCGTGAAGCCACTCTGCACGACGCCGGCATGCCCGCAGAGATCACAAAGGTCTACTTTGACGCTGAGCATGGTTTCGTTGAGACCCCCGTCTACAAGCTGGGCACTCTAGGCAAAGACGTTCGTCTACGCGGCCCAGCCATCATCATCGACAACACGCAAACGATCGTCGTGGCCCCCAATGCCGTGGCCTCTGTCCTCCAAACATGCATCCTCATCGACCTGGAGTCGGCCACCTCTGCAACTGTCACCACCCAGACGGCTGCCGCCACGGTTGACCCAATTCGTCTAACCATCTTCGGCCATCGTTTTATGTCTGTGGCCGAGCAGATGGGGCGCACGCTGCAAAAGACGGCCGTTTCGACCAACATCAAGGAACGGCTCGACTTCTCCTGTGCCCTCTTCTCCCCGGACGGCGGGCTGGTGGCCAACGCTCCCCACGTTCCCGTCCACTTGGGTTCTATGCAGTTTGCCGTACGCTTCCAGCACAAGCGGTGGCTGGGCCAACTTAAGGAGGGCGACGTCCTTGTGTCAAACCATCCGGTGTCGGGTGGCACTCATCTACCAGACGTGACGGTGGTGACACCTGTGTTTACGCGCGGTACCAACGAGATCATCTTCTATGTAGCCTCGCGCGGTCATCACGCCGACATCGGTGGCATCCTGCCCGGGTCCATGCCGCCCAACTCAACAGAGCTGTGGCAGGAGGGCACAGCCATAGAGTCTGAAAAGGTTGTCGCCGACGGTGTCTTCAACGAGGCCCGCATGCGCGAGTTATTCCTTGACGAACCCGCACGCTATCCCGGCTGCTCGGGCAGCCGCAACATTAGCGACAACATTTCCGACCTCAAGGCCCAGATTGCTGCGAACGCCCGTGGCATCAGCCTCATTCAAAACCTGATCGACGAGTGCGGCCTGTCCACCGTGCAGACGTATATGTACGCCATCCAGACCACAGCCGAACACGCGGTGCGTGGCCTCTTGCGCAGTCTTTACGTTCGCTTCGATGGCCGCCCGTTGCATGCCCTTGACTTCATGGACGACGGCACCCCCATCGAGCTGACCATTACCATCGCCGCTGACGGCTCCGCCGTCTTTGACTTTTCCGGTACCGGGCCTGAGGTCCACGGCAACATCAACGCTCCCGAGGCCATCTCTCATTCCGCCATCATCTATGCGCTGCGGTGCATGATTAATGTCGACATTCCTCTCAACCAAGGCTGTCTCGCCGCTATTGACATCCGCATCCCGCGCCCCAGCATTCTCAGCCCTACGCGCGCTGCTGCCGTTGTCGGCGGGAACGTCACCACCTCGCAGCGCGTCACCGACGTCGTGCTCAAGGCCCTGGGTGCCTGTGCAGCGTCACAAGGCTGTCTCAACAACCTGACCTTTGGCATCGATGCCAAGAAGGACGATACCACCGGCACTGTCGTTCCAGGCTTTGGGTACTATGAGACGTGAGTTCTTTTTCCTTTCATTTTTTTTAATCCTTCATCTTCTTCCCTCGCCTCTGCTAACACGCAAATAGCATTGCTGGCGGTGCTGGAGCTGGTCCAACATGGCACGGAGAGAGCGGCGTCCACGTCCACATGACCAACACGCGCATCACGGACCCCGAGATCCTAGAAAAGCGGTACCCGTGCATTCTGCGGAGGTTTGCACTGCGTGAGGGAACTGGTGGCCAGGGAGAGTTTCACGGAGGCGATGGCGTGGCCCGGGAGATCGAGTTTCTCACAAAAGTTCAGTGCTCAATCCTGTCTGAGCGCCGCGTCCACCGCCCGTACGGCATGGAAGGCGGCGAGCCGGGCCACACGGGCTTGAACCTGTGGCTGAGTAAGGACGTCTTCACGGGTGAAGATAGGACGGTCAATATGGGTGGTAAAGGCAGCGTGTCGGTGAGTCCTGGAGACCGCGTCGTTATTATGACTCCGGGAGGTGGTGGCTGGGGTGGTGCATCAACAGCGGTAGCTTAGGCGGTTATGTCCTAAAAGTCAAATCCATGCACAATGCTACGGAAGGCCTATAAGGATTTATTAAAACAACTCTAGGACTAGCCGTAACAGCTGTGGCCGCCGGGTACTTCTTTATTCTAAAACTATTGTATAAAACAGCTTTATTATATATTACCCATAAATTTCCCTTTGTTACAAGTGGCACTTCCTTCCAGATAGGTCTCTTACAAAGGTGATTAGTCTTTAAGGAGTTGACGTTCGATAAAAACGCTAAGAAAGTGTAGTGCTGAACTATACCAACACAGTAAGGTGCATCGGGTGTATGAAACGCGTCCAGTTGGGCATATGGGTTGTTTTCTGGTACTTGAATTGGAATCGGAGGCTCGTGGTACCGCAAGATCTCGACGAGCAGACGGTCTACTTAGGACCATGTCCGCGATGAAGAGATTTGGTGTATAGCAGTGCGGAGGAAAGGGGGAATGTAATATGCAGATCTGCAGAGATCACTATAGTCTTTCAATATAATCATGTTTCTTCACATCGCGTAGAGAGCTTTCTCATTGTTAAAATTAAAATTCTTTCGTATTTCTACTTTTCGAAGTTTGAGGTTTACTTTGTGCTGTACCACATCCATGTTCTCCTCCTACCTTGTTCCATCCGCGACTTAGTAGGTATAACGAAATTGCGGATTCTGTAGAATCAGTCAGTACACCATCGAATGAAATCCCCGGGGGAGAGGGGGGGCGGGGGGGGCGAAGAGAAGAGAAAATGGAAAAATCTCATACCAGCTTGTCCGTTCGGTCATCCTCGAAGGCGTGGTCGAACGCCTCCTGGCCACCAGCCGCATCGCGCGCGCGGTTGTCGCGGACGCAGAGCCACGCGTAGACCGCGATCAGAGCCGCCGTGATGGCCGTCGTGACCACCAGCAGGATAAACGCCGGCGTGTAGTCGGGCGCGTCCTGCGGGCGGAACGAGAGCGGGCCGGCGATGTTGCCCAGGCAGTACGCGATGAAGGCGCCGGCGGAGTAGACGGTGCGCTTGGTGTAGCCGGCGCAGTTGGCCAGGTTCAGCGCGAAGCACAGGCACACGGTGCCGCCGTAGGCCGGCAGCAGGTAGATGGCGAACAGCAGCGGGCCCTTTTGGGTGCGCGGCATCAGCCACAGCATCAGGCCGGACACGAGCACGGGGACCTGGCAGAGCAGCATGAGCGCCGTGCGGTAGCGCTTCGTATAGGAGGCGGCGAACGAGATGATGAGCTCGACGGTGCCGATGACGAAGCCCGTGGGGGACGTGAGCAGCAGGGTGTTGAGCGAGTTGAAGCCGAAGGCTGTTGTCGGTGGTGATTAGCTGGGGTTTTCTGGGGGGCTTGGTTCATTTTTACTATGTTATGCTGGACTTACACTGAATGATAATGGTTGTCATCTGTGTGCGTTTGTTAGCATTCTGTCTTGTCTAATATTCATGCTTGGAAAGAACAGACATACCGTAGAGAAGCAGCCATTGGGAATGCTGCTCAGAAGCAGAATCCAGAACATGACCCAGAACTTGGCGTCCGTCAGGGCCTCGACGACCTGGCCGCGCTTCCAGTAGCGGTTGCGAATGCCCGAATTGTTCGCGCGCAGGCGCGCCACGGCGACGTACTTCTCGCGGCTGGTGAAGCTGCGCGCGCGAATCGGGTCAGGCGGCAGGAAGAAATAGATCACGACCGCCCATACCATCGTGATGGAACCGGCTAGCAGGTACATGTACTTCCACGAAGAGAGAGAGCCGCTGATGTGGCCAATGCCGTAGTTGACAAACGGCGACACGAATGCGGCATAGCCGCTGATGGACCACAGGAGCTGATGTAGTTAGTGATTAGAGGCGAAACTATGTTGAGAGTCGGGAGCGGGTGGGAGATTTGATGCTTACACCTGCGCGCAGAGCTTGCTCGGCTGGTAATAAAATTAGCTGGATATTCACATAGTTCTAAGATCTGCGAGGTGCGGGCACGAAACCTACATTTGTTATACCAACTGCCAATCACCAGCATGAAGATGGGCGAGATGCCGCCCTCCAAGAGCCCCAGGAAGATCCGCTGCACCGCGATGCCGGCAAAGTTGGTGCAGGTGACCGTTAAGATCAGGCAGGCCCCCCACACGAAGATCAGAATGCCAGTGACCCGTTCGATCGGAAACTTCTGTGCCAGCAGCGCAGCAGGATAGGCGCCGACGAGGAAGCCCACGTATAAGAGGGACGAGCTGAGCGTGTCTGTTGGGAGGGGGGGGGAGGTTATGTGTCAGCCTTGCAACAGCCAAATGTCACGAGGCAAGGAAGAGGGGGGGTCTTACAGTCGTAGCCGACGAGCTTGAGATCGGTGCGCAGACCGAAGACGGCGGCCTGGGAAATCATGGTCTTGTCGTAGAACTGGAGCGCAAACGACATCAGGATCAGGGTGAACAGCCGGAGGTCGATCTTCCAGCGGAGCCGCCGCTCCTCGTCGGCGTCCCAGTCGTCCTGCCCGTGCTCGGCCTCGAGGACCTTGACGGCCTCGTCGAGCGCCGCGACGGGCGCGTTGGGCGGCGGCGCGAGGTCCACGCTCTCCGACGCGGTGTCGTTCTTCGCGGCCGCGGCCGCGATGTTCTTCTCGTCAATGGACGCCATGATGGAGGGGAGGAATCAGACGGACTGAAAATCTGAAGGACGGAAGAACCGAATGACAGACAGAGCGGAAGGACTCGAACTCGAGGACGGAAGTCTAAAGTTGTCAGGACGGCAACAAGTCAACATGCTGAAGAGAGTCAAGGGCAACATATATTTTTTCGGTTTCTCACAAGTTGTATTACTCTATTGGCTCGCTCTTTGCTAGCCGTGTGGGGATCCTAGCCTGGTTTGTTGGACGCAGCAGATCCTCTTTCAAAAACGCCATAGTGGAGACAAAAGGTAAAGCCCGATTGCCGGCAGAAAAGTCGACGATAGAAGCATAGCGCGGACTAGCACAGCCGTGCCTGCATGCTTCTTCTGCCCAGATGTCTGTTTTACGTCTTCTCCATGAACCCGACCGCTTGGAAGTCCCGGATCTAGAAGCCCTATGGCGATCCACACCCGGTTCCCCGATGGGAAATTCCCCGATGGAACGGCTTGCACGCGACTCCGGCCCTTTAGATTTGTTCCCTTTGGCAGCTGTCACGGCTTCGCCAGTTTCCTCGGGGATCCAAGTTTTCTAGCTGGTCACAATTAAAAGCACGTCATGCTACTTTTACATGTTTGGTTTACAGAAACCTAAGCTCGACGTGCTTTCGCTTCTGACGCGTTCGAGCTTATGATGTTCGTGCTATTGTTTTGTTTACCTAGTCCTTCCTCTCTCTGAATCACCTGTGCCGATTAGCGACCGCAATACTTCGCCATGACAACGAAAATCCGCCGCGTGGCCGTGATTGGCACAGGGCCGGCCGGGGCCATCGCTACCGAAGCTCTCGTCAAGGAGCAGGCGTTTGACACCGTCCGCGTGTTCGACCGCAAGCCCGTGCCGGGGGGCACGTGGGTTTACGCGCCGGAGAAGCAGCCCGGGATCCCGTCACTGACCGCGCTGCTGCGGGGCGCGGCCGACCAGCCGATCGAGATCCCGGCGTCGTTTCCGGCGGAGACGGCGCAGACGGATGCGGTTAACTCGCACCAGCGGCGGTACGCCGACACCGGCATCCACGACCAGCTGCACAGCAACCTTCCGCCAGAGCACATGGCCTTCACGCAGGAGCCCATCCCGGCGATCATCTCGGCGCGCACAGCCGCGCAATACGGCTCCGACGCGCCCTTCCGCCACCGCGAGGTGGTACGCCAGTGGGTCGAGAACCTGTTCCACAGGGGCGGCCACTTGGGTCTCGTGGCGTTTGGCACGACAGTGGAGCGGGCGGAGAAGAAGGGGCACGAGTGGGTGTTAACCTTGCGGAGAGAGGACGAGAAGACAAAGACAAACCGGTGGTGGCAGGAGACGTTTGACGCCGTGGTGGTGGCCACAGGGCGATTTTCGGTCCCCTACATGCCAGACATCCCCGGGCTGGCCGCGTTCGACGAACGGTTTCCCGGCCGCGTCCGCCACAGCAAGCACTTCCGATCGGTTGACGAGTTCGCGGGCAAGAAGGTCATCGTGGTCGGCGGGTCGGTGTCAGCGTTCGACGCACTGCACGAGGTGCGGTGTGTGGCCCAGCGGCCCGTGATTGCGTCGCTGCGCGAGCCGTTGCCGGCGTTCGGCTGGGGCGCCATCGCGCACCCGCACGTCCAGATCCGCCCGCGCATCGTGCGTTTTCACCCAGACGGCGCGCACGCCGGCCGAATCGACTTCGCTGACGGCTCGTCCGTCGACGGCTCCCGCGCCGACGTGGTCATCCTGTTCGCCACCGGCTACGACTTCAGCCTCCCCTTCCTGCCCGACGTCCACAAGAAGCGCATCCAGAACCGCCGCATACGCGGCCTGTACCAGCACGTCTTCAACATTGAGGATCCCAGTCTGGCCTTTATCGGAATGGTGAGCCGTCTTGCTGTTCTTGACTTGACTTCATACTGCTCCTAGAATGCTCTTCTAACGACAATCCTAACCACACAGATCACCGGCGGCTTGACCTTCCGCGCCTTCGAGTGGCAGGCCGTGGCCGTGGCACGTCTGCTCGCCGGCCGGGCCGCGCTGCCGCCAGCCAGCGAGATGCGGCAATGGGAGGCCTTTCGTGCGGCAGAGCGCGGCGACGGCATCTCCTTCTTTAGCATTGCACCCGCTTTCAGGGAGTACTTCGAGACCCTGCGGCTGCTGGCGGGCGAGTCGGCGCCGGGCACAACCGGACGGGTGCTGCCCAAGTTCGAGCAGGCCTGGGCCGAGAGCTTCTCGCGGATTGTGTGGTTGCGGCAGCAATGGTGGGAGAAAGAGCGGCGAAAGGCCGAGGCGGAGGAGCGGGTGGCGAAGTTGTAGGTCAGATACGACATAAGACACCTTTGTGTGTTTAAGAGGAGAGAGATGCATCTGTATATAGAAGAACTATGCAATCGCGACAATAGAGAGCCGTCCACGAAGCTAAAGTATGCCGTGCAGACACAGAGATCACAACGATTTTATGTCCCGCATAGAGTTTTATACTTTTCACTCCAGTCCAGAACTACATCTATTTCGTAGAATCTATTACTTGCTTTAGTCTACCAATAGATTTCCCTTAGCCGTATTTTTACTTCTCTTTCTTTTATTTCATTATTCTTCCATTTATTTACCCAACTTCGCCTTAAACTCTCTGCCAGTAAAACTGTACCGAGGACCTTTCTGAGCATGATGCTCCGCGAATGCGTAAAGTCGTGGATGAGCGTCGCCGGCAGGTATCGCAGAGGGGCTGACTTGAACTTTCGGAGCGGCGCAGCCCGGCTATAGCGAAAATCCTACAGGCTATGCACTAAGAGGGCACCTACCCAGGATCCAAGCCAGCGCCGTTAAATTCGGCCGCAGCTTCGTAGCCCGCTCACGACTCACCTTGACACACGGCCTAGTGGTGCGTCGTTGGTGGCGCGGCCCTCCTACCTGCCGGCTAATAGACTGTGAATAGATGGTATTGTGCTGGGAGAAGGGTCTCAGGATCACAGGATCGCAGCAGGATCGCAGGGTATCAGGACAGCAACGTGCCAATGCATCGTTCTCGACCCGGCGAACAAATATTGTATGGCCATTGATTAGGCACACAGCCTACAAATATGGCCCTGCCAGCCGCCGTCTTGCCTATGTGTCTTTGGCCACTTCCTCTACATTCGCCGCTGTCCTCCCATCAAGATGCAGATCCGCGCCATTGTCTTGTTTGCTGCCTCGGCCGCCACGGCTGCCCCCGCCATTGACGCCATTGACACCATTCGCACAAGCGCCGTGCTGTCGGCCAGGATAGGAGGTGTAAGTCCCCCCTTGTCACAATACCAGGCTCCGTCCTTCTCTAGTAGCGCAGTGCTAACGTGACCCTCGTGGTATCCAGAAATGCAAGGTGACAGGGCCATACGGGATATGTTATTCCCCCCCCTTGGAGGTTGAAACAAGCTCGCGCCAAGAGATGGTTTGCTCATACAGACACCCAGTAATACGCCACCGATTGTTTTATTTTTTATTTTTATTTTTATTCTTATTTACTGATGACCTCCTCCTCCGGCAGTGCGAGGAAGACAACAGCGACTGCTCGTTTTCTGATACGAATGGCGGGGGCCAAGTTGTGTGCTCGGAGTTGTTTGGCCGTTGAGACGGGCGGCCGGGGAGAGCCCTTGTTGGTAGGGACTATGAAATACGAAGAGCTCGGTTGTTGGTTCTTTGCCATGCTGCCGTCTTACAACACCACCACTCGGGAGACGGGAACGGCGTGACTTAGTGTTAGTACCGCGATAAACGAGCACGTTCGGCATTTAAACTTGAAGCTTAACGTAACAAACGACAGAGCGCGGCACTGTTAACTATTAAGAAGTAAAAATACCGCGTTTTGCATCGCGAAAAACCTCGATATAGCAATATAAATTACGACTATATCGAAGCATCGACTGGCCGTGCCAACCGACAAAACCGCGCCCCTAAAAGACGCATACTCTTGGCTAGGCATAGTCGTATGGTGATGGTGGACGAGTATACTGTCCCACGTCGTCGTCGTCATCGTAAAACGGCCACACACGGGATCCGTCTGGCGCGCGTACTGTGCCTTGTCTGCTGCGCCCATCGTACCAGATGCGTGGGGGCTGCAACCATTTCCCTCGGGCCTCCGAGTCGTAGCCGGCGCCCATTGTTTCCTGTTCCAGAGCAGATGCGATGTCGTCCATGGTCGTGCCGCGCGTCGGGTGCGGCCACTGGAGGTACAGAAAGAGATCCCGTAGACCGTGCAGCAGGGGCAGATCTTCGAGCACCAGGCGGTATTTTACGTGTGCGATCTTGGGCGACATCGGACCGGGGAAGAAAATGGCTCCAACATACAGGGAGAGACGTAGTTGGTGTATGTCGAGCCGTTGGCGCACGAGATCGATCGTGCGCCGCCACGCTTGAAGGCCGTCGTCGTTAGGCGCGGGCTCGGTGGAGTCTGGCACAACCGTCGAGACTACGAGGCCTAAAAAACGAATGAGCGAGTGTGCCCGTTGCGGAACCTTTTGGAGAAATCGGGCTAGTGGGCTTCGTCGCGGTAGTCCAGGGGCGCAGCCAGCAAAGCTGTCCAACCGTCCACCCTTGGGTAAGACGACGAACTGGTTACGACCGTAAAAGACGGACATGGCGATGTCGTGCACCTGGTGGCTGACGAAGAACAGGGACGTCGGCGGCGTCCAACACGTGCAACTGGTGGAATACGCGCCGTGGTAATGGGCACACGTGCAGCAGTCAAGCGTCGCCGTGCACTCCTTGCAACAGTCGTACGGTGTAAAGCCGCCGTCGGGCCGCCACTCGAGATCGTACGGCGCTATAAGGTCCGAGTACTCGAGAATGCGCGTTAAAATTTCAGGAGGTAGGTAGTAGGAGTATTTCTTATGGTTATTATTAGGTGGTGTCCTTAAAAGGCGGAGGGTGGTGGTCCGGGCGAGCATGTGCTGCTCCCAGTCCGGCTGCATACTAAGCCGGACCGAACACTCTCTTAGGCGAGGCAGTGTGAGGAGAAAATCTGCCATCTGTTGCGCGGTCTGTCGGTCCCGCGTGTCACAAAGAAAGTCTAGACGCAGCTGGCCAGGCTGTAGATGTACGGCCAACTTGCTGCTCACGTCTTGCCACTCACGTACGACAGCGTTCCCTTGCCGCGTCTGGCTACTTAGTGGCTTATCATGCAGCCCATGGCTCCCACAAAGCGGGTGGCAGGGCGGCATGCCGGGCGATGCCCAAAATGAGAACGCAAAGACGCACTCGCAGTTGTTCAACCGCACCGTAAGGCACCGGAGCGAAGACACGGCGCATGGGCTTAGGTTGCGCAGCGGCGCCAGGCCCCAGAAATCACTCCGACTGATGGTAAAAGAGTTCTCCGAATATAGAATGCGGGATACCTCGTCCGAAATGGCGCGCGAGACATAGAGGAGGGCAAACGGCAGTGCAGGACACTCGCAGCCAGGCACGTCGTCGATGCCAAAGTCTTTGCCAAGGAACCGCCGGCCAACGTAAAAGCACGAGAAGCCCGTGATTTGTTTCTCGCCGGTCCGCAGGGCCTCAGCACGCGGTCCCTCTTGGTTCATGTTGATGGGACAAAAGCGGATGAGACCGGCGAGAACATAGATGCGGTGCCGTAGTTTGTACGGGAGGTCCAGAAAGGAGGTCCCAAACGAAGAGGAGGAGGACAGCTCCTCTGGCCGTGACGGCTGCGGCAAGTAAAAGTCGATTTTGCGCTGCACCATGTTGAACAATGGCAAGTTGGGACGGTTGTGTCAGTCGATATCATTCATTGTGTTCTGAGTTGCAAGATGTGGACGAGGCCTGAAACTTCAAGGGTCTAGTATAGACGAGTGGCCAGCTATTGCTTTTTAAACAAGTATAGCTAGGACGTAAACACAACCATCGTACACACCAACCAATAGGACCAGCCTTAGTCAGCATCAGATACGAGGGCTGGGGGATACTGAGGACTGCGGACAACCTCAGTCAACATCAGTAGAATAGACTTGAGGAAGAATGATGTTTATTTAGTATATAAGAGTGAATAAATTATGGACGAGAAAGAGCCGAGAACCTTCCACAGAGCCGGGGTATGCCGTGCCGGTACAAAAATCAGGACGATGTTGAGATTCCGTCGTTTTATTTCCCGCGGACTCTCCATGTTCTACATGTATATTTCTGCTTTTCGCCCCAATTCAGAAAAAGATCTACTTGGTGGACTGTATTTTATAAACTATATACCGTAAAATCTATAGTTTGCCCTGGTCTGCGGATCTATTTTTCTTGCCTCCCTTTTCTTCAGTTTTATTCATGTCTTTACTCTTCCCATTGCCCAGCTCTGCCTCAAACTCTCTGCTAAACGAGTAGTCCGTGTATCCCACCGGGCTCAGAACTTCCTGAAAGGTCGCACGCACATATGGCGAGAACGGGATACCCCGTTTGGCGCGGAACGGCAGATCCGGCGTTGAAAGGAAGCGGCGGCCAAAGGCCACCAGCACGTCTCGGTTGCGGTACTTGCCGTCGACGGCCTCCTGGGCGCCCTCAACCGTGTAGCCGCCAGCGACGATGACGGGGCTGATGTTGCCCCAGGCCTCGACGAAGCCGTCAATCGAATCGGTGAGGCCCGTGTCCGTCAGGCCGGCGACGCGCGCCTCGATGATATGCAGGTAGGCCAGTGTTTCTGGGAGCTTCCGCAGCTCTTGCAGCAGGTACGTGAACTGCGGAACAGGATCGGCCATGCCCATGCCATGGCGCGTGTTGTAGGGGCTGATGCGGAACCCCACGCGGTCGGCCCCGATCTCCGCGGCCACCGCCCGCGCCACCTCCAGTCCGAACCGCGCACGATTCTCGACGCTGCCGCCCCAGCCGTCCGCGCGCCGGTTGCACGTGTCCTGCAAGAACTGGTCCACGAGGTAGCCGTTGGCGCCGTGGATCTCCACGCCGTCGAATCCGGCCTCGATCGCGTTGCGCGCCGCCCGCCGGTAGTCGTCGACGAACTGCCAGATCTCGTCCTCGCGCAGCGGCCGCGGCGCGGCCTCGCCGGCGTCCCACGGAACGTCGCTGCTTGACACCACCTCGGCGCCGGCCGCCACCGCCGCCGGGCGCGCCGCGCGCCCCGTGATCCATAGCTGCGCAAAGATATAGGACCCCTGTGCGTGGACGGCGCGCGTCACGGGAAGCCAGCAGGCCACCTGCTCGTCCGTGTACAGGCCCGGCGTGTTCTGCCACACAGCGGCGCGCGCGCACACGGCGATGGCCTCCGAGATCAGCAGCGTGCCCGGCGTCGCGGCACGCTGGGCGTAGTACTCGCGCATGAGGTCCGTCGCCGTGTAATCGTCGTTGGCCCGGCGCCGCGTCATGGGGGCCATGGCGATGCGGTGCCGCAGCGCGCACCGGCCCAACTGCACGGGCTCGAACAGACGGGAAGACATGGCAGCGGCGGAGCGTGTGGGAGAGAAATGGTGTCAGCCTCAGGAGCACCTCGTGAAGGACCTCACGAAGGACCGCACGCAAGCTGGCGACGGGGAGTCCATGTTGCAACCTTCATATGGGTCGCGATCATGTGACCACTAACACCACTAACACTAGCAAGAATGGCGGATTGTGCGCTACCGGTGATGAAGCCCGATTGCCCGATGAAGCCCGAAGCTTAAAGCCCGGCATATAGTGAGCTAAGAAAACCAAGCAAAAATAGCAGCGATGGCGTGCTCTCTGACAACAGGGCTGGCGTCGAGGCTTGATTTGATTCTGAATTCAGATAATTATGGCAGTTGGGGCAGCAGTTTGAAATGGGTGATACCGGATTGGAAAATGAGGCAGGGACACGCACGGTCACTTCTCCAAGCCCTCTCTTTGTTCCAGCCTTCTAAAACTCCCTGATTCAATTATGGCCCAGACCTACGATCTCCTGCCGGTTCTTGCAGCCAGATGGCCCTACGTGCTGCTTCTCCTTGCCTCGCTCGTGGCCGCCTCGCTGGTGCGGAACTACCTGTACCGCGGGCTCAACAAGTACCCGGGCCCCGTGCTGGCCAAGTTCACGGACCTGTGGCGGTTCCTCAGCGTGTACCGCGGCAAGCCGCAGCTGGAGCTGCGCGCCCTGCACGACAAGTACGGCGACGTCGTGCGCGTGGGCCCCAACGCGCTGTCCTTCAGCAGCCCGGAGGCGCGCCGGCAGATCTACGGGCTGTCGCCGAAGCTGACCAAGAGCGACTTCTACCCTGTCCAGATGCAGCTGTCCAGGGGCCAGGTGCTGCAGTCGCTGTTCGGCACGCAGGACCTCGACTACCACGCGAAGCTGCGCCGCACCGTCAGCAGCGCCTTCTCCATGACGTCCATCCTGCAGTACGAGCCGCGCGTCAACGAGACGGTGCGCGTGTTCCTGCGGCAGACGGAGCGGCTGTACGCATCGCCTGATCGTCCGGTATGCGACTTCCTGCTGTGGCTGCAGTACTTTGCCTTTGACGTGGTCACCGAGATCACGTACAGCCGGCGCGTCGGCTTCATCGACACCAACTCGGACGTCGACGGCATCATCGCCTGGCTGGCCAAGATCTTCGACTACCAGGCCCCCGTGGGCCAGATGCCGTGGCTCGACAAGGTGTTCGTCAAGAATCCCGTGCGCACGCTGCTCAGCCGCTTCGGCTGGATCGACAACTCGTCCGGCACCGCGCGCTTCTCGCGCGCCCGCATGGAGGAGCGGTTCCGCGAGATGGACGCGAAGAAGCTCTCCGACAAGTCGGGCGATGCGACAGAGACCGACAGCATGGACCTGCTCACCATGTTCGTGCGCGCCCAGCGCGCCGACCCGGCCTTCTTCGACCACGGCCGCATGCTGACGATGACCACGTCCATCGCCCTCGCCGGCTCCGACACGACGGCCGCCAGCCTCGCCGCCGTCTTCTACCACCTGCTAAAGAACCCGCCCTACCTGCGGCGGCTGCTGGACGAAATTGACGGTGCCGTGCTCGGCAGCGGGGATGAGGAGGGCATATTCACGTTTACTGAGGCCCAGAAGCTGCCCTTCCTGCACGCCGTCATCCAAGAGACCTTCCGCATGCACCCAGCCATTGGCATGGTGCTCGAGCGCCTGACGCCGCCCCAGGGCCTGGTGATCAACGGCCAGTTTGTGCCCGGCGGCACCGTCGTCGGCTGCAACCCCTGGGTGCTGCACGCGCGCCGCGAGATCTTCGGCGACGACGTCAACAGCTTCCGGCCCGAGCGCTGGCTGCCGAACCCG
This sequence comes from Sporothrix brunneoviolacea, assembly GCA_021396205.1. Lineage (NCBI taxonomy): Eukaryota > Fungi > Ascomycota > Sordariomycetes > Ophiostomatales > Ophiostomataceae > Sporothrix > Sporothrix brunneoviolacea. Next base: position 58,138 of record WNYD01000056.1, read on the forward strand.
GACTTGGACCCAGCGGCTGAGCGCGACCGCCTGCGGGACATGAGCAACGCGCAGTTCCACTTTGGCGGCGGCAACCGCACGTGTCTGGGCAAGCACATTGCGCTGCTGGAGATGTACAAACTGGTGCCGAGCTTCCTGCGGCGCTTCGAGGTGCAGCTGACGACGGACGAGGACTGGGACCTGCACAACGCGTGGTTTGTGAAGCCCAAGAAGTTTGATGTGAAGATTGTAAAGAGACAGAAAGCGTGAAGCGTGAAGCATGAAGCATGACGGGGGTACGAACGCTTATGATTTATTTAAAAAAAAATAGAAACATTTCAAATGCCGGCGAGGGGGCCATATTCCGTTTTACGGATATTCCGAGGTTTTATCTATAAAGGAATTTGGAGATTAGTAATGTAGCGACTCACTTTGTGTATTAAATAGAGATATGCTTGAGAGAAAGACGCGTGAAACGCAAGACTTCTTCTATAGGGCAATTCTGTAACATAAAGTAGGCGTCCAATTTCACTATCGAAGTTCAGTAGATCATTGCCGGTGGCCAAACCTAGTATAAACAACAACCTAACAAGGCAATTCTTCTTCCCCTTCTCAGAGCTCTTCATTTGCTTTGCTACCTCGGCTGCCGTGTTGTAGCACTTCCCTCTCCTTTTCCCTCTCCTTGAAACACCTCGGCACCTCCATGCAGTTGCCGGGCACTTCCTGCCGGCGTCTTGCGTACAAGGCCATGCCTCTGGCGGCCGCAAAGGTCGGATTCGCCATCGTGGCGATGTCCATGTTCGGCGATGAAGCTGATAGGCTACCCCATGATAACGCGCTGCGCAAGGTGTCGAGAAACTGGCTGTTTGTCGCGTTCTCGCCCCCCAGCAGTAGTAGCGTCAGCGGCTCCAGGCGCTCCTTCGGCGGCAGTGTTGGTATCTGCTGAGGACGTTGCTTCGCAATCTCGGTGATCCGGACGCGCACGTGTGCCCAGTACTCGGCTTCCGAGGCGAATCGGCTTCTTTTCTCGCCGCTGCTGCCGCTGCCACTGTCGCTGAGACCATCCAGCACGCCTAGGCCGGCATCAAAGTCCAGGACTCGAGGGCCGTCCCGCCGCATGCGGGGAAACGCTTCGTGCATGGTATCGACCGACGCATACAGCGCGTGGCGCGTCATCGACACAAACAGGCCGAGGCCACGCGGTAGCGCCTCGTTCTCGCTCCAGCACAGAGTCATGTCTTCGTACGAAGGACAGAGGCCGTGGCCGTTGCCGGCGAAGGCGGCCTGCGACTCGGCGACGTGGCCCGGCTGAAAGCCGCTGCTGTCGCCTAGCCAGTTGCGCAGGCCGGCGTACTCTAGGGCGTCATCGACGTCTTCGCGCGCGAGGGCGGGAATCGACGGATGTGTTAAGGCGACGTGGTCGATACGGCCCCGGCTGGGAAGATGATGATCTGCAACAGCTGCTGCCGTCGCGTCCTTAAGCGCTGAAAGCAGCGAGGCCAGGACGCCCACGTCGGCCGTAGCGGGAAGGCCGCGCTTCTTGTTCCACCAGCGCTGCCAGCGAGCGAGCTGGCCAGTAGGGCTCTCTGGGGCGGAGGCATTGCCCAGGCGTTCCATGAGTGCCCGGTACGTGGGTGTTGCGAGAACTTTGGCAACGTCTAACACGGTGCCATTGTAGAAGTGGGCCACGGCCGTCCTAGGTTTGTTTGGTCAGAAAATGGGCCAACCCAGACGAAGTACGAGCAGACATGTAAAAGGTTCCAGCTCTCACCCATAGCTTGTCGTCAGGTCAAAGCCAATGCCCGGCGCATCATGCACAACTGCGGAGAGGCAGAAATCACAGCGCGGTGTTGGACAGTCTCTCCAGGCAGTAGCAGGGGAGGCGAAGCTCCATAGCAACAACGTAAACCAAGTCGCGAATTGCCATGATAACAACTTCATTTTTGGGGGTTCAAGGCAGACAGAATTCGAAGCTGAGACAGGCTCGCAGGTAAGTGGGGAGTGTGATCGATGAGATTAACCAACGCCCAAAAACGCACATAAGAGACGCCAGAAAGCAGAGAGCAATCGAAATTAAAGTGGTTTCATCCGATTCCTGGCCACTGGGCCACGTGACCAGCTGCCCAATGTTGAAATCCCGGTAACAATCCCATGTTTGCTTGGTCGTTCAGATAGAGGCGCCTCATATTTCAGGCACAGCATTCAAGGGCTGGCTGGAGTTTTTGTCCCTTTAGGATGTTTTTCTCGGGCTTCCGCCTTTCTTCAACACTCTATGTGGCTATTTGTACGGGCCCGTACACCTATGGGGCGCCTCTATTTGCCCATATTTCAACACCCAACAGGAGACGTCTTCAGAGAGCAAGATCTATGGTTCTCAAATATCCGGGACAGGCTTCCCAGGATGTCCGTCCCTGTCAGGCCTAAGAAATTTGGGTTTCTCGCATGTACGAAGTAGCAGGCAAAAGACTTCAAGCAATCTGTGAGAGCGAGAAAAGTCTGTATTGTCTAAAGAAGAAAGCCCGAAAAGACTCACACGGAATTGGAAGACCATGGGGCCCTTCGAATGCAATCTTAAATTTAACCGCCCTTTCAAAGCAATGACACCTGGCCGCAGTGGCTGTCCAAATTCAGTCTTCCGGGCGTCCTTCGACCAGGGTTCTCATTGAGCGTGCACTGCCCCACCGGTCAATTTGTGGTCTTTTTCATCGGGACGGCGATCCAAGATAGGGGCAAATAAGATTGCTGCCACTCCCAGAGTTGCATTTAACGTTTAATCCGTAGCGAAGCTGAGGCTTGAGTTAAGCGCCTGTGACATTGTACGGCTCGCAATTCTTTTTCTGTACCTGAGTTGATGGAACGCACATATCTCCGTAAAGAGATGCGGAAACCAGACGAGGGATCTCGGAGTTGGTCCTCAATAGGATGGGGCCCCGAGCTCGGGGTCGTGAGAGATGACAGGGAGACGGACAGGTCGGGGGGCGACGAGGGAAATCCAGGTGTACAAAAAGTCCATGGTGGTCGTCCTTGGCAACCTGAATGATCATGCGACGATCTCGCCAAGGAATTACCGACGTTTCCTTACAAGATCACCATGGGAGCCACTTGCAGTACGATCACGGTGGTGTCGGGCGACAGCTGCGCGTCTCTCGCCAGCCGGTGCGGCATCTCCGCGGCCGACTTCACTTCGTACAACCCGAGCACAACGCTCTGCTCCACCCTCGCCGTGGGCCAGAAGGTCTGCTGCTCGGCCGGCGGACTGCCCGTTCCCGTCGAGAATGCGAACGGCACCTGTGCTACGTATACGGTGGTGTCCGGGGACACCTGCAACTCCATCGCCCTGAGTAACAGCATCACAGTCGCCGACCTTGACGCCTGGAATACGCAGACTTGGGGCTGGGAGGGCTGCGGTGACCTGCAGCTAGGCAAAATCTGCCTAAGCACCGGTTCGCCGCCTATGCCGGCACCCGTCCCGGGCACCGTGTGCGGACCGCAGGTTCCTGGGACCCCCGTGGCCGCGGCTGGTGTCGCCATCTCTTCGTTAAATCCCTGCCCGCTCAATGCTTGCTGCGACATGTGAGTCTTACTGCATCTTATTTGTTTATTCAATTCGTGTCTTCTACCTTTCTTTTTATCTTACGTCTTGTCTCTGTGTTTCCCTTTTCTCCCGGGTCTTTCTTTATTTTTATCTCTTCTATTAAACATTCACTGCTGATATCAGCTAGCTGGGGCCAATGCGGCACCACGGCAGAGTTCTGCACAGACACGAATACTGGCGCCCCCGGCACCGCTGCTCCGGGTACCAACGGGTGCATCTCTAATTGCGGCACGGATGTGATCCAGAGCGGCCCCCCGGCCGAGTACCTAAAAATCGGCTACTACGAAGTGTTCAACCTCGAGCGACCCTGTCTCAAAATGGAGGTTTCGGGGATTTACACCTCCCAATACACCCACATCCATTTTGCCTTCTTGGACATCACGAGCAATTTCGTGGTCAACATTACCCAGTACGAGGCACAGTTCAACGAGTTTGTCCATCTCACTGGCGTTAAACGTATTGTAAGAACACTTGCCTTTTTTCATGTGAGCAGAGTCTGTTATGGAAACGGTTTGATATTGACCAGGGGTTTTTTTTTTAATATGCTAGGTATCCTTCGGAGGGTGGACTATGAGCACCAGCAGCGCTACCTACGAGATATTTCGCAACGGCGTGCAGCCGGCAAACGCGCAGACGTTTGCAAACAACTTGGCGAGCTTCGTAACCGAATGGGACTTGGACGGTGTGGACATTGACTGGGAATATCCCAGCGAGCAGGACATCCCTGGCATCCCCGCCGACGGCGAGGACGACGGCGAGAACCTGGCAGCATTCTTGGTGCTGCTGCGGGTGGCGCTGGGCTCGTCTACGTCGCTCTCCATCGCGACACCTGCCTCCTACTGGTACCTTAAGGCGTTCCCTATCGCGACCATGGCCAACTCCGTGAACTACATCGTGTACATGACCTACGACCTGCATGGCCAGTGGGACTACGGAAACGCATTCTCCGACCCGGGCTGTCCGGGCGGCAACTGCCTCCGCTCGCACGTCAACCTGACGGAGACCGTCAATGCGCTGTCGATGATCACCAAAGCCGGTGTTGCGAGCAACAAGGTCATCGTCGGCGTAACCAGCTACGGGCGGTCGTTCCAAATGACAACGGTCGGCTGCACCGGGCCAATGTGCACGTACACGGGGCCGGACTCGGGCGCGACGCCAGGGATCTGCACGCAGACCGCCGGCTACATTGCAAATGCCGAGATCGATCAGATCATCGCGGAGCACACCGACGTGCAGATCCTCTTCGACGCTGCGAGCGACAGCGACATCGTCGTGTACGACAGCGTGCAGTGGGTAGCCTATATGACGAACACGACCAAGGCCACGCGCACTGCGTACTACCAGAGCCTGGACATGGGCGGCACGGTCGAGTGGGCCATCGATCTCGAGGCGTTCGTCGAGCCGCCCGCGCCGACACCCACCACCACCGGTTCGGGCAGCAAGCTGGGCAACCCGACCATCAACGGCGCCATAAACCCGTACCTCAATAACTGCAACGATCTGCAAAAGGCGATGATTGACGAGGCTTGGTCCGAAGCGGCCACGCTGGCTGCGGCACACTACGAGTGGTGGCCCGGCTCGACCTGGCAAGATGCGATGACGGACTACATCGGGGCCGAGTCCGCAAATGACTAGTACGTCGCATTAATTTCCATAATCAAGAGGAAAATAAGGAATTATTATCCCGGGAGAAGAAAAGAAATGTGCTGACAACCGATGTAGTAGCTATTTGTCCGGCTACGGGCCTCTTTACAGTGGGTCTTCTTGCTTCTTGCTTCTTGCTTCTTGTCTCTTCTAATCCCGAATTCAATTATTTGCTCCCGTCGATGTCATCCACTGATTGATCTAGGAAACATCCAAAATCAATATCTGATCCACTGGGGGTGGAGAATCGTCCAGCCGCCGAATTTCAGGTACGCCTACTTTTATTGCAACGAGGACGACGTTCCGATCAAGGACGATGACGACTTCGTTCCCTTGTGCACCAACGCGGACGGGAGCCCGAGTGACGTGACAGCCTACTCGTGGGACGACATCGGCACCTTTTGGTCCGCCCACTACGTCGTCTTCTGCCCGGAATTTTTCAGCGCCGACCTGACGTCGCTGGCCACCAAGGTGGCGGCGGCAGAGGATGACATCTACATGCAGTCCACCATCGACTTTTGGCGGCCGGTACGCGCGCGCAGTATGTTCCATGAGACGTACCACTGGGAGTACACCGTGTCCGACCCAAGGACATTCGACTTCACTTACAGCCCGCAGGAGATCTTTGAACTCGCGTACAACGACTTCGACGAGTCCACGATCAACACCGAGAGCTGGGCCCTCTGCGCCATGGCAATCTTCCTGCAGAAAGAGTTCCACCTCAGCAGCCCGCCCACCCCGGCCTCAGTCGGCACCGCCGTGGAGGGATCTCAGCTCCACGAAGTGGACCTTGATGCCGCGCCGGCTGGATGGAACCGACCGGTGCCAATAGACAGCGCCACATATCTTCCGACGAACTTGACGAATGTCGTCAGCTTGAGTGATGTGGGACCGCTCGACTCTGGAGCTGTTGAGTACGTGTTTTTTTTTTTTTGACCTTTTTTTTTTCTCACCTCCCTTCGTCCCCTCCGTCCGACCTTCCTTTGAAGACTTTGCGGGCTAATCCATACAAGACCTTGCAAGGAGGGCCTCTGGCAGGATGAGAACGCTTGCTTAGTCTTCTGCTACGAGGGCACTTGCTCCGCGACCAGCAACGCCACCTGGGAATGCAGCAACTGCCCAGGAGGGTCGCCTTCGCCCACCCCTTCAAGCACGGGCTCATCGCCGTCTGCCACAGCCACTTGGCAGATCGCCATCTACAGCGAGGCCGACTGCGCCGGCGACTACTACTCACTCACGGGCTTTAACGTGGACAGCCCCGACAACCAGTGCGTCGTGCTGCAGAGCTCTTCGCTCCCTGGGCCAGGAGAGGGAAGCAGCGCGACCCAGACGACCTGCCGCTGGTTCACCGACGGCGGCGAGACCTACGCCGACTGCGACGCTAGCACGCTGACCCAGCCGCTGTCCTGGCGCGTCTACGGCGGCACCTGCACCGCCTACGACAACACGGGATGCACGGACGACGGCAACAGCCAGGCTTACACGGCCTACGAGAACTGCCACAACTACGACGCCAGCGACTTCGACACGCAGACCTGGCTCGCCATCCGGTGCGGCGCCGACGTCGACGTCAACACAGACGTGGCCGGCCCGCTCGTACCGGAGGTCCTGGCGACTGTCGCGCCGCAGGCCTCAGCGGGCGGTAACCGCAGCGCCGTCACGTCGTCGGCAGCAAAGGCGGCATGGCTGAATGGCACGGTTCACCAAGCCACACTGCGCCCCTCCTCGACGCACGACAGCAGCTGGAATACGACGGTATTCGTCGAGCCATTGTTAAACTCACATGGCACTACTACCCAACCCACGCTGGCGCATGCTTCGGTGTCATCCACGACGCCAGCAGCTGTCGCATCATCTGAGATACGGAGCTCCGCGGCGCCTACTGCCGCCTTCGGTAACCTCAACCACACATACCCTGTATTATTTTCTTCTTCTTTGTCCTCATCCTCCCCTCCGCCGCACTGGACATCTACGTCATCTTCCTTAATGTCCCGCCCATCATCATTTGTAACATATGTCTCCGCCCATAACACCTCGATCAACGGCACTATGGTTAATAGCCCATTGCACAATGGGACAACAACCACTACATCCCATCCTCATTAATAATGTTCCTGCCTTCCCTTATAAACGCGAAAGCACGACCGTATCATCTTTTTATATTATAATAATATTTTCCCTTCTGTAATCGGCCATCTTGAACAATGATTTATGTGGTTGATTATGTATTCTACTTGGGTATCTGCAGGCTGTGAAGTCGGTCTCTCATTAAATAAACTTTTTCCTAATTTGGCAACTGCATTGAATATATAAACAAAAATTTGCAAGCGCTGCTTTTTCACCCTACGCGTCCAGTGTAGACCATGCTACGTCTCCCTCCCAACTAACAGCACACGCAAGCTGTCCTATGAGGTCTTTCCATTCAACAATACAATCGTTTTCGTCAATATACATCCACTGAAACCGACAATCTTCATCCAATCCTCTGTAAGTATACGTGTGTCCATGACGAAGGTCTTTGGTGGTAACGAAACAACCGCAAAAGTGGAACAGCGAGATTGTGCTGCGGATTTGTACAGAGTTGGACAATGTCTGGATGTCATCTACAGGTAAGAGCCAAAAACAACGCGCATCTTTATAGGACAAGAGGATTATGGAGAGCGGGCTGCACGCAAACGTTCCAGATAGTGGATATCGAAGGCTTGAACGCGCTGCGTAGGTGAAAATGCAACTAAGGATTGTGTTGAAGTGGGAACGTAGGAGACCGTTCTTGGCGAACCCATTTCCAGTCCGTCTCTCCTGCGCCAAGATGGCGTCATTTCTATGTGCTTGACGCCATTTACGCGACCGCATTAAATGTCAAGCCGGATCCACACTACGATAGACCCCCAAACAGACTGTAAATACACACTACTATGTGTGTAATACAGCTTGCACTGACGCATATATAGATGTCGCCCAATAATAACCACGCCAATGGCTGAAGTCACGAGCCTGTCGCCGCCGCCGCACCGCGACCTGGTCTCGCGCATGCCGCGCATGTCGCCGGTGGCCGGCTCGCTCGCCTGCCTCGAGTGCCGCCGGAAGCATCTCCGCTGTGACGGGGCCTATCCGACGTGCCGGCGCTGCACCGCCGGACGGCTGTCGTGCCGGTACACACCATCGCGGCGCGGGCGGAAACGGCGCCACGAACGTCTGCCGGGCGACGAGAGCAGCGCCTCCTGGGCGGCGACTGCGGCGGCGACTGCCGCATTGGCTCCGCCGTCGTCGTCAGCGCGCAGCGAGCCGGACCTGCTGGGGTCGCTGCACCTGGGCTTCGACAGCCTCGACAGCCTCTACAGCCCGCAGCCGCTGCAGCAAAACGCAGCCATAGCTGTTACCGAGGGGGGCGAGATCAGCGGGGACGTCTCGCCGTCGGCCGGCTGGGTGGTGCAGGTGGACCACGACTACGACCATGACTACGACCGCGAATACGACCGTGACCATAACCAAGAACACGACCGCGACCACGACGAGGTCCTGGTCAACCTGTACTACGCCCACTTCCACCGCTGCCATCCGTTCCTCGTGCCGCGCCACCTGTACCGCCAGCAGAAGTACCCGCGCTATCTGCGGCTAGCCGTGCAGTTCGTCGGCAGCCACTACACGCCGGCCGCCGCCGCAGCCGCCGACGTGCTGCGGCCTCAACTCGTGCAGGCGCTGCAGCTGAACGGCCAGACGAGCCAGCGGCGGACGGTGAGCATGGTGCAGGCGCTGCTGATGTTTGCGGTGGCCACCCACGCGCGCCACGAGCTGCAGGACTCGGAGGCCGCGCTCGGCCGCGCCGTGCAGCTGGCGCTCGAGCTGGGCATGCACCGCCGGGCGTTTGCCTCCTTGGCGCCGTCGTCCTCCTCGCTCTCCGCCGTCGAGCAGGAGTCGATGCGGCGCACGTGGTGGGAACTCTACGTAGTGGACGGCTACCTAGCCGCCCTGCACCACAAGGCGGCCCTGCGGACGAGCGCGGTCGTCACCGACGTGCTGCTGCCGTGCGAGGAAGCTGACTACGGAAGAGCAGGAGCTGCCACACCACCTACGCTCTCGCTTGCCCAGTTCGACGATCGCATGTTCGCTGAGGAGGAGCTGCCGTTCTCATCCTTCTGCTACCGCATCGACGCCGTGCGGCTGCTGGCCCGCGTACTGGTCGTCGCCCGCGCCTCCAAAGAGGGCCGCCACCGTCATCCATCATCCGGCGGCGACGAGGTCGAGGTCGAGGTCGAGGTCGACGCTGTCGACCACGCCCTGGCCGGCTGGGCACACCACCTGCGCGCTGGAAAGCGCGACGTCGTCGACGCCCGCGGCGTCCTCGACGAGATGCTGTTCCAGGCCCACGTGCTCGTCGCCTACGCCACCATGGTGCTGCACTGCCCGCGCAGCGGCCTCGTGGCGACGCTGCCGACCGCCGCCGAGATCACCTGCAGCGGACGGAGCAGCAGCAGCAGCAGCAAACTCGCACACCACACAGAAGGCGCCCAGCACATGCACGCCGTCAAGGCCGTCGACGCCGCGTGCCACGTCGCCCGCCTCGCCGCCCTGGGCAGCGGCGTCCCCGGCCGCTACCCGCACCAACACCACAGCCGCCACACGCCCTTTTTCGTGTGCGGCCTGCTGCTGGCCGCCACCGTGCAGCTGGCCGATTGCGTCACCCACCCGACCCACCGCCGCCAGCACCGCGAGCGCGTTAGCCTGGCCGTCGGCGTCCTCAAGTCGCTCGGCCGCACCTGGCCGCTGTCGCAGAACGCCCTGAGGCTGATCCGCCGGGTCGCCGGCGAGATCCTCGAGCAGGGCACGCAACCGCCGCCGCAGGCGCAGCCTCAGCCACATCAGCAACTACAACAACAGCAGCAGCAGCAGCAGACACCCGCCATCGACGCAACTCCGACGGTCGCGGACGGGTCATATTCGAACAACAGCTTGCAGAATCTGATGGCGGTCCCAGACGAGCCGTGGGTGCTGCCGCTGATGCTGGAAATGGACGACGGCCAGTTGTTGAATTCGGATTACAGCCGGCGACAGGGAGACGGAGGTTGTGGTTGAACGGATGACCTTAGCCTTATTTGTCATGAACTGGGTAGCATAATGCTAGAATTTAAGCCGTGATACATGCTGGTTTGCTGCTATACGTTCTTGCTCTTCCCGTTATTCGTACAAGTCTAGCCACCGCACAATCGCCTGTTCCGCGGCCCCCCTCTTTGTCGCCTGTTCCTCGCCCGAGATCCGCGACAGCATAACCGTGTTGGCCAGCTCAAAAGGACACAGCAGATGCTCTAGCTCCTTGACGGCCTTGATGCGGTCTACGCCAGCGATGGTGCTCGGACGCAAGGCGCCTGCGCGGCGCAGAGCATCGTCCCAGATCTTAGCCACCTCCCACTTGCGATGGGTATCGTCTTCGGCCACTTCCTCGGCCACCGGCGGCTTGCTGAAGTCGCCCGACAGCACCATGGGCTGCAGCTGGCCCATTCTGGCGTGAATGCCGCCCCCGAGATCCCACAGTCCGGAGAGAAACTCATCGCAGGGGTGCGTGACGCAGGCCCAGTCAAAGTCGATGACGCCCGTGATCTGTTTGCTGGCGCTGTCATAGAGGATGTTGTTCGTGGCTGTCGGCAAAAAGGGTCAGCGTATACATTCTGCTTCCGGTTCGTTTCTGTGTCAGGAGAGGAAAAAAGAACTGCTTACTCAGATCTCCGTGCACCAGCACCTTTAGGTGCACGTCTACGCCTTCGAGCGCCCTGTGCACGCCCCCCGATGCCAGGAACGCCTCGAGGCGCTCGCGCAGGCCGCCGGGCGTCCACCCCTGCAGCAGCGCGCTCTCGGCCGCGTCGGACAGCTGCAGCCGCAGCTTGGCCGTCCAGAGGTCCGCGTACGTGTCCCACGGTCCATCCTTGAGCAGCGCCATCTGCCCGCTCACCAGCGCCTGGCCGTTGGCGCCGCCGACGCTGAGCCCGCCGAACTGCGACACGCTGTCCGGGATGGCGGAGCCCTGCAGAGCCGCCAAGACGGCAGCCAGCTGCTCGCACACCACCCGCACGTCGTCGATACCGAGCGTCGGCAGCTGCGTGTCGAGGTCTGCGCCCGGCTTGAACTCGCACATCGTCCAGCCAAAGCCGGTCTCGTCCGGCGCCTCGGAGAAGAACCGGCACGGTGCCCAGGCGTACACGTCGGGAACGACCCCAGCCGCGACGCCCGCGGTGGCTAGCGACCGGCGCGCTAGATGCTGTGCGGCCACATCGTTCTCGACGCGGTTGGCGTTGTTGAGGCCCTCGGCGTGGGGGTTGCTGAGGCGGATGACCAGCGTCGACACGCCCGCCGGCGGCGGCGGTGTGGTGCAGGTCTGGCCTGGCAGGGGAAAATGAGCCGGCACAGCGGGCTCAGCGAGGTCGACCTTGTAGAGGAAATTGTTGAAGGGGAACGGGCAATTGTCCACGCAGGCGATTGGAGTGATAGCTGAAGACTGGTTTTTTTGTTGCAGGAGGTGAGCCGCGTGGTTTCTTTTCATGTTATTTTGATTTTAAGAAACCAACGTAGTTTACCTTCAGACCATATCGTTCTAGTATCTTTTGCACAGTATCTAGGCGCCTATGGAATCCCTCCTCGTTGATGTTCACGGACATGGTATGATATGTTTGCGCTTCTGTGTTAGATTAGCCGGTAAGAAACAAAGTATGCTTTTGCTTGGTGTTGTTTTCTTGAATTTACTACAACAGGATAAAGAGGCGGCGTGTCCCATTATATACGTGTACGTGTGCGGCACAGTAGGTAACGAGTCCTATCTCAAGAACAACCACTTCTAACGAGTCCGTACAGCGCGGAGTTGCGTGCCGCTGATGCACTGAGCGGTCTGCTTCGTATCGAGGCCAGGCAGAAAGCTACAGGGTTGCAATTGTGTTTCAAATTTCTCTCCGCGCCGCCAACGTCCATGTAGACTCCAATCACCAACGAACCGCGCCGTAGCTGTGCAGGACCGTGTTGAAACCTGACAGGAAGTGGAGGAGACTTTTACCGCCTTCTGCCGCCCAGGCAACCTGGTAGCCTGGACGTCCGGCCGCAGATTCTGCCCTCGGCCAAGAGCTACAGTACGCTGGTTCGACTTTTGTGAATTCCCAGCCAAGATGTCGCTTGCTTTTCTTATTTCGTTAGGTAGCGGTCCATTTAGACTAGCCAACAAAATAGAAAGAAATACATAGTTTTTTTTCTTTATTCAAGAAAAGGGATATCATCCCCTCTGGGTCGACTCGCACGAGCAGGGTGACAGCAAAAGGGACGGCAACATAAAACTATCTAAACACACAACGTTTTAACGGTGCAAATGACTAACATGCGTAGACAGTACGACTGCAACGACCCCGGGTTTCAGTGAGGCCGCGGGCCATTCCACGCGGCTGGTCTTCCAGACCAGCACGACATGGGGTGCGGGCGCAATCTGTGCGGCCGCAAAGCCGCGGGAAGCAAGAGTGCAAGGTGGTTTCTAGTGTGCGAGTATTGGTCACAAGACAACGTCATAGGGCAGTTTTCGGATGAGGTTGGGCGGCAGACCGACGGAACAACGAGCGGAAATGGCGGCGACAGCGGATGTGACGACGGCAACGAACCATCCTCGGCCACGGAGGTAACCATTGGAAAGCCATCTTCCGTAGTCATATTCCGCGCTCTGGTCATGCTAATTATCGCCACGGCGACTTTTTCAACGACATACGGTAGGTCCTGGTAGCCGATAGATAAGAAAATTTATTCTGGCATTGTGTTTCTCTCTATTGAGATTGTTATTAGGTATATCTTTTGTTCCAACTTCGCCCACGGCGGCCTGATCATATCAACCCCGTCGGTAACTGCATCGACGACTTAAGAACCAGCAGCCTCGACAGCAGAATCTGACTCGTACAGATATACATACCCAGGAGAAGCTGATGCGGGTGTGGACAGAATTGGCTCAAACTGAAGTTGGCCTCTGCGAGTTATATGTTCATTACAAATTTCAAATTTCGGAAGGACTTGCAACAAGTTAGAAAAATCTCAAGACTAACCAAAAGATCATGTTATTTGCAGCCCTATATGTCTCTTGTATACCCACTACGGGAAATACGACCCAATTTTCTCACAGCACCTACGATACATACGTCTCGTCTAAACACGTGGGCTCCGCTACGACGCACAGCACGATAATCAGGGGCAGAGCAAAAGATCTCCCCCCAAGTGGAAAAACGACATCGGCCGGCGTCGGTGAATAAATGCGGAGTCTTTCCGGCCACGGGGACGACGTCCGCCATCTTGTTCCCTCTTTCTAGCGCCATTTTGTTGCTCGTCCCATTGTTTGTCTACTTGCATATCGATCTCTCGAGATGCGTCGTGGTTGGTGATTCTGCGTGACGTCGGACGTTCACCATGTCGGGTTAGGCTGCCCGCATTGGAGTTACATCGCCGAGTTGCCTTTTACCAAATGAAGCGAAAAAACGTCAAAGTGCCTCGGCCTTGACTTTGTCTACCTCCTCATCTTAACGCCCGGATTAAGAACACATGCGGCCACTTGTATATATGGCCCCCGTATATATAACCCTTTGTTTATAATTGGAGCCATGCGTCGCCATTCCCTCTGGCTGCCGGGACAGGCGCCCGCAGTGTCAGGAGACTCAAACTGGACGACCGTTCTCATTCTTTCGCCAAACTCACCAACATGAAGGCCTCCGCGCTGTTTACGTCCCTCCTGGCGGCGTCCGTGGCTTCCGCCGCTGCGATGCCATCTGCCGAAATGTCATCTGTGGAGTTACTGAAGCGTAGCACTGTCTCGGAGATCTGGGACGCCATCGAGAGCGCGGCCAGCTGCGCTGCTTGTGAGGTATGCTTCTGTTTCCTCCCCTCTTTCTTTTTTCTTCTTTCTTTCTTTGCTAACAGACAGACCGTTCTGGCCCTCCTCCAAGTTGTCGCCCACCTGGGCAATGACGACTTTGTCGACGTCATCACGGAGATCTGTATTCTTGCGGGGGTATGTCCGCTCCCCTAGGCTCTGATTCCGGCTCAAAGTCTTGCATTGCCCCCCTCTCTAACTCGTATAGATTGAAGACACAGATGTCTGCGAGGGCACTATCGCCCTGGAGGGCCCCATCCTGGCCCATGACTTGCGCCAGATGAGCATCGGCTCGCACACGTCCGAGGTGTTTTGCGCATACGTATTTGGTCTGTGCGATATCCCAGCCGTCAGGACGTACAACGTGCCGTTCCCAACTGCAAAGCCGGCGACGAGTCGGCCGGTGTCGTCCGGCAAGACGCCCATCCAGGTGGTGCACTTCACCGATATCCACGTTGACCGCTTTTATGAAACCGGTGCCAACTACAACTGCACCAAGAATATCTGTTGCCGGCCATACACGACGGCCGACGCGCCAGGCAACACGGACTATCCGGCCGGGCCCTACGGCAATCACGCCTGTGACTCGCCAGTCACTCTCGAGCAGAGCCTGTACGGCGCGGTCAAGACCCTGGCGCCGAATGCCGCATTCACCATTTTCACCGGTGATGTGGTCGAGGGCGCCGTGTGGCTGGTCAACGAGACCGAGGTGACGGCCGATCTGCAGGACGCTTACTCGATGATGGCCAAGTACGGGCTGCCGACAGTATTTGGTGTTGTGGGGTGAGTACACGAGGCCAGGAGCTTCCCGGAAAATATGGTCTATTTGTTAATTGCCATTTCAGAAACCACGACACGGCGCCGGTAAACTCGTGGCCGCCCGCCGACATCGACACGACCATCTCGAGCCAGTGGGCATACGATACGCTGTCGAGCGAGTGGGCGCAGTGGATCGGCAGCGCGGACGCGGCGACGGCCGACGCGAACCCAGGAGCGTACTCGGCCGTGTACGGCAGCAATCTGCGCATCATCTCGATCAACACCAACATGTACTACGAGGAGAACTTTTGGCTGTACGCCGCGACGATGGAGACGGACCCAAGCGGTCAGCTGGTGTGGCTCGTCGACGAGCTTCAGGCGGCCGAGACCGCCGGCCAGCGCGTGTGGATTCTGGGGCACATGCCCATGGGCACGTCAAACGCCCTGTACGACGGCTCTAATTACTTCAACCAGATCGTCAACCGCTACGACGCGACGATCGCCGCCATGTTTTTCGGGCACACGCACAAGGACCAGTTCGAGATCAGCTACAGCGACTACACGGCGCGCAGCTTCAGCAACGCGGTGGCCATGAGCTATGTCGCGCCGGCGCTCACGCCGACCAGCGGCATGCCCGCGTTCCGTGTGTACTCGGTCGACCCCGAGACGTTTGGCGTGCTGGATGTCGTCACGTATATTGCCGACATGAGCGCCTCTGACTACGATAGCGCTGGCCCGGTCTGGACCAAGTACTACAGCGCCAAGGAGGCCTACGGCCCGCTGGTGACGCCGCCGCTGTCCGCATCTGATACGTCCGCCGAGCTGACACCCGCGTTCTGGCATAACGTGTCTGAGGTGCTGTCGGTCAACCAGACGGCGTTCGACGAGTACTACGGCCGCAAGTCGCGCGGTTACGAAGTGGGTTCTTGCACGGGCGACTGCGTGACAGACGAGATCTGCCTGCTGCAGTCGGCCGAGTCGCAGTACAACTGCTGGACGCCGAGCGTGGGTATTCACTTCAGCAAGCGGGACGCCGCCCACAGTCACAAGCGAGACGGCACTCTCGAGCACAAGCATGACGAATGTGAGCCGAGCTTGTCTAAGCGGCTGTTCCAGCACCTGCGGACTACGAAGAGCGAGACGAAGAAGGACTGAAGGGCGAATTCTCCATGAATAGCTTCCTGTGTAATAATGAGCTGATATCCGAGTCCAAAGTCGCTTCAAGTGGTCAGCGTCCAAGATCTGACACCCCGCCACCGCGGCCTCGAGAGCCCTGAGTACTTTCTGGCGTTCCTTGTAGACCTTGCTGTAGTTGACATAGATATCCCCTTCCTAGATTATTTGCTCCCGTCAGCCGTGCCACTCTTCGCCATATTGAATCAGGCCCCGAGCTGTGTAAGTCTTAGGGTCATATAGCTCGACTGCCGGTATCTAGGAGATCCTCTCGTCTGCATAGACCGTATCGGGATAGATTTGAGGCACGCCAATCCTCTACCTTCGATTGCCGCATATTGCGTCTCTCGGCCTTTTCCCGTTGGACGCGGGGAAAGCACCATTTCCACCCGCATCGCGACTTTGCGCTCCTAGTCCCGCGGCTTTAGATCAAAGCCAGACGAGAGTTGACATAAAAGCCGAATCTACTTAGTTTCTTCCTTACAAATCACGAGCCGTCTTTAGGGGCTAAGCACTGGCGCTGTATACTCTGGCACTGGTGGTCAGCCTAGTGGTCAAGATGCGGCCACTGCATATAAATTCGTGTATAGAGAAACCGCTTCCCCCATCTCTGGAAAAAAATGAGAGCAATTGGCAGATGCATAGACAATCCTACCAAATAATTTCCGCAGACCGCGTTCGGATATTTTCACGATAATCGACTCGCGTCCACACACCTTTTTATTAGCATTGACTATGTCGCAAAACGAGTTGGCGATTCCTGACGGGTCTCTCCCTGCAGAGTTCACCTCACAGGCATACCCGCTACCCGTTCCGAGCCTAGAGCCCGACTTCCGGCTGGTGTGCAACTTAACGCAGCGCATCCCTGTGGGACCGACGCCGACAGGCGGGCAGCGCAAACTGGATTGGCATCAGCGACGGCTGGTTCTCGGGCCGCTGGGGCTCGGGAGTGGTCGTGCCGGGCGGGCAGGACAACCAGGTGGTGACGCCGGATCTCAGTACGTTAATCGACACCCACTACCTTCTACGCACCAACGACGAGACCCCCGCCTACATTACGGTGCACACCGAGGGCTGGCGCACGGGCGACCCCGCCGTGCTCGCCAAGTTGTTCAACCCGCAGCAGGCGGACGACGTCCAGCCCAGCGACTACAAATTCCGCCTCTACGTCCACCTCGAGACTGGCGACGAGCGCTACAAGCACCTGTGCACCGCTATGTGGGTTGCGTCCGGTGCGCGACTAGGGTCTAAGGTAATCTACGATGCGTATCGCATTCAGTGATAGAAAGGGGTTGTTGCCGAGTGTTGGGTAATCTATATAATCTGCAGTCTACGGCTATGTGAATTAGATGGAAGGGCCCAGGCGGAGAGATTACGCAAGGACACATAAGAGAAGACCAGGTGCAGCCGTACACGGAACTTGGTCTCACATAACGGCATGGCTTAGCTTGTAGAGTGGAAGAGCATACTGAATGCATCATACGGAACAATACACCAAGCTGGTAATTTTAGACCCTACGATCGCAGAATCTGTGTGTGAACTATCCGGCCGATGGGGCGGCACTTCTTCAAGGCTATTGTTTGGCACTGCGGAATACGCCGCACTGCTTCCATACATGCTAGCCTGGTATAGTCTAGCACCGGATCGCCCCTATTCCGCACACAGCGGCCGCCGTCTTCGCCGTCTTCGCCGTCTTCGCCGTCTTGGCTAGAGCAGTGTGCAGAATTGCAAAGGTTTCATCCCCCTACCTAAAATTCTCTAGATGTGTCAAAATGCGTTATGGTACCTTCACGTGATTGCACTGCCCCACGACGGTCTTACAGATGGCCAAGTTTCATGGCCTCGCCCAGGAGGATTGTGTGGCTGAGTGCGCTTAACGGCGCCTGGCGGTGAGTTCCTTGCTCTCTGTCTCTCTCTCTTTCTTTTTCCCTCTGCTCTATTTCCTTTGTTTTTTTGCCCTTTTCTCTTTACTCCTTTTGTCCCGCTCTAACCCCTCCCCCCTTTCTCTTCATTTTAACGGTATATTGTCATTTCAAGATAATGGTTACGGTAGGCATTCTTTGTCGGGCCTGTCAAGGCATCGATTTTGCACAGCCTTATTATGAGACGAAGTACCAGCGGCTGGGCGCCGACGTGGCGGCCCACGTGTTCTACGCGCACCATGCCTCATTGAAGGCGCTGGCATCCTCAGCTCGTCCGGGCGGTTGCCGGCTGTGCAAAATAATCTTCGCCGGCATTGCGGAGTTCAACCGCGGACAGCACGACATAGACGACGACTGGGAACATGCTGACGATCTGCTGGAAGAAATGCTGGCCGAGGCAGGGCCCGAGCCGCAAGCGCCAAAAGCGCACGAAGGCGTATTTCGGCCGGCGACCAATCCCGGGCTGGGCCTCGAAGACGTCTCCGCGCCCGTGATTCTGGAGCTGGTTCTTACGAAACCGCGGGTCTTTGATCCCGACGGCCGATCCACAAAAGTCATCGTGCACTGGACGGACGTGGATGCCGGCTGCCGCCGGTCGACGGCCAGCCTCTGTCTTCTGTCTGGCCTTCCCGGTGAGCTCTAGTTTTTAGTTATGAGCAGGAACAATGTGCTGTGTATTTGACTGACGCAAGAAAATAAAATCAGACAGGGTCGAGTCACTGCTGGACAGCCGAGACCTGGATGCTGATACGCACACGGGCAGCCGGGCGGCCTTGGATCTGGCGCGGATGTGGCTGCAGACGTGCGACGCCACGCACACGGAGTGCCATCAGATCCGCGCCGCCCAGGCACAGCTACTTCCGACGAGGGTCCTAGACGTCACCGTCCGGGGCCCTGAAGACGAGGATCCGTTCCTGTACGCGGCGCAGCCCGGCGAGCGTGGCGACTATGTGTCCCTTAGTCACTGCTGGGGCCGGGGCCACCATCTCACAACCGAGATACGCACACTAGCTGCGCGCCAGGCGTCGATACCTCTGGCCGATATGCCACAGACATTCCGCGACGCTGTCGAGATCACCCGGCACCTGGGTCACCGGTACCTGTGGATCGACAGCCTGTGCATTGTGCAAGATTCGGAGGACGACTGGCAGCACGAGGCGGCGCAGATGGGCCGCTACTACCGCGAAGCTGCCCTGACGGTCTTCGCGGACGCGGCCTCCGGTGACGACGAAGGCGTCTACTGCCCGCGCGATGGCGCCTTGGCAGCCCCATGCCGGACGCCGATGTTCGATGGACTTGCGCACCTGTTAAAATGGGCCTGGTCGGACGAGACGGGCGGAGCAGAGGAAGACGAAAAGGACAGGCCGGCAATCCGCAGCTACATGCAGAGGAAACTGGCCCACTGGGAAGCCCACCAGATGCCGAGCGTGAGCCGCCCGCTGGAGACGGTGCGCAAGTTGCAAATGGGCGACGCGCCGCTGCACCTGCGCGGCTGGACACTGCAGGAGTGGATCCTGTCGCGGCGAGCGCTGTCCTTTGACGACACCGAGGTGCGCTGGTCCTGCCCCTCACTGACGGCCTGTGAGTGTGTGCCCGAAGGCCAGGAGCACGGCGAGTACTCAGAAACAGACCAGAGCAAGGCGGTCTTGGATCCTCGGGGCGAGGGCCTGTGGTTTAATCCTCCGAACAGTAGCTCACAGCCGCGCGACCTCGACGACGACGACGACGTCGCCAGACGCCTCAATCACGAGCTCTACAACGACTGGCAGGAAGTGGTTCGTCGCTTCACCGAGCGCCGGCTCACTTTCGACAAGGACAAGCTCCCGGCCATGGCTGGTATGGCCTCCGAGTTCGCGCGCTACATAAACCAGGCCGACCCGGCCAGCATATACCGCGCCGGGCTGTGGCTGACAGACTTGCGCCGCGGCCTGGCCTGGTCGGTCTACGGAAGCTCCGTGGATGTAGGCCGCCTGATGGCGAACGCGGTCCTAGGCGGCGCTTCTTCCCAAGGCAACGCCGCGCAGCTTCCGGCAGCAGCAACACAGACGCTTCCAGCAACGGCCACGTACCAAGCCCCGTCGTGGTCGTGGGCCAGCACAAAGGAGCTTGTGCGCACGATGATCGACTCCTATGTGGCCGGCGACAACCGGCTGCACAGCCCCGGCGGCCCACCCGGTGGCGCCGGCCCCCGCGCCAACGACGACGAGCTGGAAAACCGCCTGCGGGCCCGGGCCCGCTCAGTGGAGTGCGACCTCGTCGACTGCTGGACGACCCCGCGGCGGTCCGAGAACGTGCTCGGCGAGGTGACCGCCGGTGCCGTCACGCTCCGGGGCCACTTGCGGCGTGCGCGTGTCGTCCTCCGGCGTCTCGGCCGTCGGGCACAGCAATGGCAAACGCGGGCTGGAAACCGGGATGTCATATTGATGCTAGCACCGGACGGCGATCCGCAGGGGGAGGACGCGGCCGCCGCCATCGGCAGTGGCGTCATTGATCACATTCCCGACGCGTCCCACAGGGAGCTGGCAAGCCTCGACGCCGACAGCAGCACCGCTATCTTTTCCCACTCGCACGTCTGGTGTATGCCCATCTTGTATGACGAAATCCATCTTCGCTGCCTGGCACTGGTACCGGCAGAGGATGCGGTACCGCCAGTTTCGGTAACCGCGCCGTCCACTTCAGGCGCGAGCCGACGGAAGTTTCGGCGCGTAGGCCTGGCGCTCAACATCTACTATGGGCCATCAGAGCCGGTGGACCCCCGGAAGGGACGGGCAGCCCTGTCATCGATTGAGGAGCTCATTGCGTGGTTCAAAGCCGCCCCGAGAGAGGAAATCTGCATTATATAGAGATGTTTTACGAGCAGGAATTCTTATTAGGGCGCAGGGCTGTTGTCAAATCAGTTTGCTGTCCCAGATCTTTTGAGAGTTGCATTTCATGTGTCCGCTGCTCTGAATTATTCTCCGTGCAAAATTAGGTGACAACACCCTACGGATAGCGTTAGACATATAAACCCCCAGCTCAGTTCCAGCCCCGATTCTATTTCACCATCCGCTGCCCTGCTTATTCATCGACGGAAAAGAGAAAAGAGATCTTTAGCACCGAGCACTTGGCTGCAATGTAAAGACAGCCTAGGCTATCGAGTGTATGCGCGACTTCGCCTCCGAGTCGGAGTCCGTCTACATCGAGAATGGAAGTAGGGTGCTCTTTCCTAAGGCTCTCCGCTTGCTCAGCCGTGAGCTGTTCTATGCCAAACCGCATTTCTTTTGCTCGTCCAACGTTGGATCGGCGTGACGCCCCCGTCGCGTATTCGATCTGAATCTCAAAGGGTAGGATGTTGTACAGCAGCGACGTGGCTCCGTCTCTGATGCTGCCGGACCAAAGCGGATCCCAGATGGCTCCGTTCGGAGTACTGCCACCTTGTCCTTGATTCCGGGGATCCTCTCCTCGTGTTTCTTTAGTAGTCCCCGTTACAGGTTCGGTGGGACTATGTAGTACTGACAGCTCAGACTTTGATTTTGAAGTTGCGTCCCCAACAACATCCTCGACTGGAGGAGATCGACGCCCGGGAGAGACGGTTTCGTCTGGTTCTTGCATCGGCGAGACGGGGCTAGTTCCTCGCGAATTGTGGTTGTTTTGCGTCGGTTTATTCTTCAGCTCTTGTTCCTCTGGCCTTGTGACAGTCTCCGTGGCTTGTCCAGTAGGAGTGCGATCTGGCAAAGCTTTAGTATTTGGTTTTTCAAACCCTCCCGCGACCACGTCTTCAACCGCGCCCCGGGCCGACGGAGTCTCCGCTGCCGCCTTGGTCGCCCCCCGGTCTGGTTGTGCACCTTGATCGGGCAGCGTCACTGACGGCGATCGCGTCAATAATAACGAGGGTAGACTGGTGAGCGTGCTCTCGTTCGGATCTGGATACTCCGTCTTTTCCTGCCGTTGCCGAAGCGTCGCCATACTCGTTCTAATCTGCGATTCTAGCACGTCGTTGAACCTCTTCTGAATGGCGACACTCAAAGACTGGGGCAACCGCCACCCGGGATATAGCTTTCCGTGGCATCGTGATGTGTACATTTTTCCGTGCATGCCGATGAAGGCATTGCATAGAAAGCAGGCGTCTTTGCTCGAGCGGACAACTCTCGGCGGCAGTGGCCTGGTGGGAGAGGACGCCGTGCGCTGGTCACAGTAGACGATCAGCTGGATCTCGGCGTGGATCTTGGCTTCTTCCAACGTTTTCCGAGCCTGGCTGCTAAAGCATTCAGTTGCTCTAGCGCGGTCGGTCTTCAGTGAGATAAATATCTTGTTGAGCTTCTTGCGCGAATTGCCCTCTGGACCACAGACCTGCACAATTTTGGAAGAGACGTCCGGATTGTAGTCCTCGGCTGGCAGTGTCCTGCCAAACGCTGCTTTGGAAAGGCCTACAATAACAACGGTCGCTCGTCGCGCTAGTGGGACGGCCTGGGCTGTATGGTACAGAAACCGGGCGACTTCGTGGTACCGCGCGACCTTTCCGGTAATATTCAGGAGGCTCTCGGCGGCGGTTCGTTCCATGTGGTGATTTGATATGGCGTTGATCGCATTACGGAAACCCTCCGTATTTTGTAACCGATAGATTCCCTTAATCAGCTCCTTCAGCCGGGCCGGCACTTGGTGGTAAACCCACGCGTCGACTAATTTTATCACTGCCCTCGTTCTCTGAACAATCTGGGCGAAGTCGCCGGCCGCCACCTTCGCGATATTTCCCTGGCTCTTCTCGTCGTCCTGGCCCCGGGGCTGTCCGAGCGAGTCGATGGCTTGTTGGAGAACGTCTTTAAAAGCCTTTTTTTCTTTCTTTCTGTTGTTCGAAATGAGCCGCAGGCGGCAGAGAATGCGTTTCCGGCACATTGATACAATCGCAGTAAACACGTCTTCCACCACATCATCCGCCGGAGGTTCGCTATCGACCGTCACCACCGGTTCACCCCGCGCGAGCGGTTCCAAGACGCTCTCGAAGCCCCTCTTCAGCTGCTGGAGGACGTCGCTTCCATCGCCCCGCTCCGACTTGTTCAGGGCAAGCAGGACGCGCAGGGATTTCTGGTCGTGGTCCTCCTCGATGCAGACAGCGGCGACATGGTTGGGATTGTCCGAGATGCTCGAGAGAAAAGCTAGTGCGCCCGTCAACTTGCGCTCCTGCTCAAAGGAGAGTGTGTAGTCGCTCTCGCGCCTCAACACGGAGTCAACGGTATTGTCGAAGGGCGGGCGAGGGACGGAATGTAGGGTGTGCAACAGCGCAATGTTCTCCGCGCAGACCACAGCAGGAACCTCAGCAGGAGGCAACGCCATTTTGACGTTCTGCAGTCCGACCTTGACCAAGGCGAGGGAATTGAGGAAATTCAAGTGGACGATTACTGTCATTGAACTGGAGGAGGGAGCTGAAAACCCGCACCTCCAATCAAACAAATGTGCAACTTTGGGCACCAATCACCAGTCGCATAGCATTGTCACCAAAAAGTCAGCTCGTAGAAATCCCGGTGTGATTGTCCTTACATGTGTTTGTAACTACTACCAGGGTCTTCAAGACGAGGACCTATTTCTGTCTTTCGAGCACCAGGCCTGGGTGGATGGAGCCGACAGCTTGCCGGCAGCCTTCTGCACGCTGATGGGCGTCGATACAAAAGATACAGTGCAGTGCAAGACCAAGACTATGAGTGCGTTGTCCACCTGACTTATTGGATGTGAATATGCTGGCCCTCATTGTAGAACAATCTCCTTCGTCTCGTATCTAGCATCTCCGAGGCTCTCGCCTTGCATGATCCCGTCGACATAACATTCGCCGATCAGTTGGTACCTCTCCTCGCCCGGCTGCCCTACTGGCCGCAGCACAAATGGTGTTTCGGCGCCGAGCAGGACGGCAATGACGTCCCCGATCTGCGTGCTCAGCGGCACTTGGGCCAGCCGGTGATCCTCCGTCATGCAGAGCAATCGACCCGCGGCCATGCCCAGCACCGACGTCTCGAGCATGGAACCGTACTGCGCCACCAGAAGCTCGCCCGCTGCGTGCGAGGCAGCCTTGCCAGTGTTGCTGTCGGGCTGGTCGGGATGGTCGGGCTCGAAGATGTGCAGAATGTGTGAAATATACTCGCGAAAAGCCTCGAGGGCGCCCGGCGGCAAGGCGTCCCGCCTGTTGTTTTGTTCGCACGTCATGGCGCGCGCAAATGCAAGCCACTGCTCTGGCGTCATATCTGCTTCGCTTGAGCTCGACCTCGGGCTGTCCTCGAGCATAAAGGTCTTGCAGCTGCACAGCCAGTTGCGCAGCCACAGCTGGGTCTGGGCGAGGGTAGCGTCGTTCTTGAAGCGTGGGAGATAGGGCTCGACCTCCTCGGGTGTGGGACGCCGGAACTTTTTCTCCCGCGAAATCACCCTGCGTACCTTGTCGACGATGCGAGCCTGGCAGTGCAGCTGCTTCTTGTCATCGGAGACACGCACCAGTGGCACGTGCTCCCCGCCCGCGTGGAACCGCTGCGGCAGGACGGAGTAGCAGCAGAAGGGGTTGACGAGGCCCGAGCCGGTCAGGTTTGGCACCCAGGATGGGAGGTCCAGCGGCTCAGCCTCCGAGAAATGCGAGCGGCCCGGCTTTTTTCCAGGCGAGGAACGCGAGGGCAAAGCCTGCTGCGGTGCCAGACCGAGTATCTTGAGATTCCGCTCGTGAACGAGCGTCGAAACGGCAAAATTCGTGTACACCTCTTCTGGCCGGAGGCGGTAGTCCGGCCGGACGGGGCTCCTGTTCGCGGGCAGGTTCAGGACGGCGTAGACCTGATCCCGAGCGTCGGTGCACTCGAACAGGGCCGTGGCCATGACGCAGTCCAGCACGTTTCCGACGTCGCGGAAAGTCTTGATCATCCGCATGATCTGAATGTTCTGGAACGCAATCGCGGTCAGGGCCGAGACCTGGTTGTCGCGCTGGGTGACATGAGGCACGAGGCCGGCATTTCCGACTATGAGCTGGAGGATTCCCGAAGCCATCGCGTTGTACGCCACCTCGGCCAGGTGCTCCCACGGGAACTCGATGCGCCCGCAGGCGACGAGGGCTGTCTGCGCGAGGCACACCTCCTGGATCACCCACTTGCGCCGAAACCACGGCCGCGCCATCAGCCGCACCAGAGAGGACCAGTTGTGATCGAGGAAATTCGGCTTGCCCTGCTTCTGCAGCGCCTGGGCCTCGCTGTGCACGTGGCTCACTGTCTCATACATGCCCTGCGCGTCCAAGGGCGTCGCCGGGAGAAACGCCATTGCCTCGGCCAGGCATACGTCGACGCCCGCGACCTCCACGTCGTCCTCGCCGAGCCAGATCAGAACGCGCTTCGCCTGCGAGTAGACTTGCGGCATGTGCATCACCTGGCTTTCCTTCTCGGCGAGATCCGACTGGTGGATACAGATGGCGTCGGCCCAGAGGGTGCGTCGGCGATCGGCATGGCGGAAGTGGCGGAGCGCGGTAAACAGGCTGACGGTAATGTCAATGCGGTTTCCATTGCAGACGATGCTGCGCTGGTCTGTGGCGTCACCCCAACAGTAGGAGATGGCCTCGTATTCAGGCAGGGCCTCGATTGAGGCGGGCTTGAGCACGACGCAGATGTCATCATTGCCGCTCCCCGGCAGCAGCTCCAGGAGACGGATCTCCAAGTCCTCCTTTAATGCAGTGTAGACGTCGGCTAGGGCCATATCTTTTATATCGTCGGTGCCAAGAGAAGTGCAGGCTTCATTGGTCAATTCTGAAGAGATATGTGCAGCAGAAGACAATTTTGTGCCTTGAGAGGAATGGAAGGGCCCCTGCGTTTCGGAGGCATCTGAAGGGTGTCTGACAGGTGCCTGACGGGCGGGGCGCGGCCACTTCCTGCCATTGGGCAACCCCCCCTGTCCCTTCATGCACTGGCATCCTCCACGAGCGACCTCAATGCAAAATCGAACCTCTTCTGCGGGGTGACTATCACAGGGTTGGGGCGCCTTGGTGCTGTTGCAGATGCTAACAGTTACTAAGAGAACTTAACGAACGGCTCAACTCTAGTATGGAGGGCAAAAGATAATAAATATGTAAGCCCAGCGCCCCTTGACGGGCCGGATCTTGCCCGGCAGTTTCTACCATTGGTGCTACGTCCGGCAGCAGGCCGGATCCGCCGCGTACACGTGGGACACTGCCACCCGACCTTTTTAAGCAGCTAAAGATGCGCGATAGGCTGATGAGAAGGTGGTGGGAACGGAACGTTGGCCAATTCAGCCCGGTTCTGAACGACATCGAGCTGCTGGTTCGTCCGGGCAATGGCGCCCTTTGTCGCGCCACCACCGCTTCTTCTTCAGTGACCCCTTCAGGCCGGACATGCTCACTTCTCCCATACCGCCAAACCACCCGTACGCTCGATTCAGCCTACAAACCCTGTCGAAGGCATGGCGTGGAGAAAATCGCGCCACGGAACGTCATAGCCTCCGCCCGGTCCTGCGCGATCTTTATGGTGGCTGCACGGGCATTGAGTCGCCCCAGCCAGGCGCTAAAGGCGGGAAACTCCGTCTTGAGGTTAATCTTGTCGGCGAACAGGGCCACAGGGGTATACCGCGTCACGAACGCCACATCGGCATAGCTGAACTTGCCGCCGACGAGGTACTCCTTGTCCTGCATGAAGCGGTCGAGGACGCCTGTGACGCGACGGATCTCATTGACGTAGCGGTCGATAGCGCTTGGGAGCTTCTCGGGGTGGTAAAGAGTGAACCACACGGCCTGCCCGAAGTACGGGTCCTGGCCGGATACTTGGTAGAATAGCCACTGCTTCGCTTCGAAGTACTCTTTTGATCCCGGGGCGAAGCTGATGGTGTGTTTCTTGTCCTAGGTCTCGACAAGGTATTCGAAGATGGCTCCCGACTCCCAAAGCGTGGTGCCCGTGTTCGGGTCCTCGATTGCAGGGACACGGCCGTTGGGTTGATCGACACGTACGGCTCCTTCTTCATGTCCGGTAACTCGAGCAGCTTGAACGTACACGGGACGTCGAGCTCCTCGAGGACGATGGCCACCTTCCAGGCGTTGGGGCCGCTGTCGTGGCCCCAGAGAGTGATCGGCTTGAGAGACATGTTGTTACTCTCCGATGGATCGACAGAGAGCAGCTTAGTCCCTACATATTTATACACAGAGTGGTGGCAGCAAGCCAAAGGAGTTGTCAAAATGGCGCAGTTCTAGTGTGTCGGCGAATGTTCACCGACCCCATATTGGGGGTGTCCATAGACTGTGGGGGTTTTGGAACTGCCTTTACAGATTGGGAATATAGATGGCCTGTGATTGAGTCTAATGCAGTAGATGATGGCGACCGTATCTCTGGAACAGACACAAGGTTGCTCGTTTCACTTTATTCCTCGCCAAAAAACATCTAATTGCTGTACGGGGTACATGTACTATTACTCATCAAGTTACAGAGAGCCAGGAAATCAGGCTTGTTCTGTCTGCGAGACCTCCGCTTCGGCCGAATCAATTGATTATTAACACTGGCAGGATTCCCGCCGCCCGAATCCCCACTAACGCCGCATTGGTCACCCTCTTTTTGACATACCCGGTCGGTTTCGACCGAAGTATATCTTGGAGCTATACGGAGTACGTGCCATTATGAACCATCAGCTACAGAAAGCCGGGAAATCAAAATTGTTCTGTGTACAGGGCCTTCGTCCGGGCGAGATTATAATGTTGATTATAAACACCAGCAAAAATCTCGTCGCCTAGAATCTCTTTTGAGCTTGGCCGGTCGAAGCCGGTCGAATAAATATCTATATATGTTGACCCATTCTTACATGACCTCGCGCGTGGGGCTTTATGGCCCTGGTGCCTAGACCACATCCAGTCCGAATATAACTATCTTCGAATTCATCTCCCACAATATAGCAGGTTATTGCTTCTTGCTCAACGGCACATACGCCTGACTTCTCCCTACGCCCAGAATCATGCCCGGCACATCTCCCGTCATCCTCATCCTCGGCGCAGGGCCCAATATTGGCCAGGCAGTCGGTCGGCTCTTTGCCTCAAAAGGCTACAAAGTCGCCCTCGCATCCCGGTCACTGAGGGAGGCAGACAGCACGGACAATCAGCTGAACATTACAGCTGATTTCGCCAAAACGGACGATGTTGTCAATGCTTTTACAAGAGTGAAAGAAGTGCTGGGCGTCCCAAGCGTGGTCGTCTACAATGGTAAGCTTCGGCTCTGAAGGACTCTGGCCGAATGCCTGCTGACGGTTCGCAGCCGGCGCCTGGACGCCCTCTCCTCCCAATAACCCGTTCGGAATCTCGTTGGCTACTTTCAACCGAGACCTGAACATCAACACCACCAGTGCCTTTGTCGCCGCGCAACAAGCCGTCCTCGGCTTCGCGGATCTCCCTGCCCAAGCAGCCAGGACGTTCATCTTCACGGGCAATATCCTGAACGTCACAGCCCTTCCAGGGTTCCTGGACCAGGGCGCTGGAAAGTCGGCATCCGCCTATATGATGAAGGCCGCCGCGGCTGAGTACAAAGACCGCGGATTCAAGTATGCCTTCCCCCGCCGTCCTTGAATGTATTGGTGGATAGACTGACAATTTGCAGGTTCTACTATGCCGACGAACGGAAGGCGGACGGCACGGCCAAATATAGGGTGGACGGAGGCGCGCATGCGGAACTCTTCTGGGGGCTCACACAGGCGAAGACTCAGGGCCCGTGGTTGCAGACATTCGTCAAGGGCGTGGGATATCAAAGCTTCGACAACCGATATGAACAATAGTCTTGTCGCAGAGTCTGGGCTCTTTCACGCCAACTTAGTTCAGGCAAGGCGTCAGGCTGATAAACAATTTGATTTAACGAACTGAAGGGCACGGCTTGTGCTGATTGAACAGCTTGCAACAATGGGAGCCGGTAGAATTTGATCAATTCGAGGTCTAAATTGAGACGATTGATTGAACTGATGGGTGGATACAACGATTTAGTTATCTTAGTAGCCTGATCTCAGTCCTCTAGAGACTGCTTATCGATGACGTGGCAATCGCCCACGTATTCTTCCAAATTCTACAGTTGATTGAGACAGAATGGGTTTTGCTTGTCCGTTAAATCACGGTAAACGTAATCGGACTCTTCCAGCTCGGGGTGGGCCGCGAGATATGCTTTGCGCTTGCGGTTCTCCCAGAGTAAGTAGCCAATGTTCAAAACATTAGTTCCCACGACAACGGCCAAAGCCACGACATTGCTGAGCAGACCTTCCCTATAAGGTGCTTCTGTATAGAATTGGGGTCCAATGATGCCTAGTCGTTTTTAGTTGCCGGTTAACATCTGAAAATAAGTAGGAAATAAGGGACGGTCGACTCACTGCCGACGCCGTACAGCATGAAGAATATGGCCTGGTTAGTAAGCTTCTTGGTGTGGCCACCCACGTTCGCAGCGACGGTACTCAGCCCGAGGATGAAGGAGTTTGGAACAATGCCAATTGTAATCCAGAACCTAGTCAATGCCCCATTATTAGTCTCTGCAACGACAAAACTAGTACTCCGTAATGACATACCCAATCATTAATCCCCATTTATTACTAAGAGGGAGAACGTAGAGGATAATAGCACCCGCCAGCGCTATAGAGGCAGCAAAGGCCCCGAGAGACAGCCGGGAGTTGGGGATATATGTCGCCGCAGTCATGAACAAGAGGAGCGAGATGATCTCGATCAGACCTTGAGGCAATTGCAACAAGGTTGTATTCAAGGTCGAAAACCCAAAACTTCGTATAAGCAAGCTGGCAAACTGTACATAGTTAGTGTTACGAGTCAGAGGGCAACATTCTTTCCCTCCCCAAAAGAGCCGGATGGGGAACTTACAGAGCCAATGCCGCTGAGGACGTTGCCAGCGCCGGCGGCGATCCCGTTCAGCACGACCTTGGGATCTGTCAATGCTTCCCATGCCTGTTCTGGCTTGAACATCTTGTTCTCGACACCGGTTTGATTCGCTCGCACACGCCTCAGAACAATGACCTTCTCTTCGTAGGTTAAAAAATTTGCCGTCGTTGGGTTCGACGGAAGATAGAACCAAAGCACGACAGACCATGCCACACTGAGAGCTCCGCAGATGATGAAGGGGTACCTCCACAACTGGAAGGAGCCACTAATATGGCCAACTCCGTAGGCAAACAGCCCACCGGCAATAATGGCCAATCCGTTCATCCCATACCAAAGCAAGAAGCGGAACGGTTGTTCTTTGCGAGTGTAGTACATGCCGGTAATCAAACTAGAGACCGTCCGCCGTCAGTCTCCATTTCTTTGTTTTGGGGTAGACTTGGGGTAGGGTGGCAATGAGTGGCAATGGGATATACACACGTAAATGTTGGCATCTGCACGGCCTCAAAGCAGCCCAGGAGGAATCGCAAAGTCGCCAGTCCGCCAAAGTTGGAGCAGGTCGCAATGAGAAAACTGACCACACCCCACAGGAACACCTGCGACGCGAAGTATTTTCCGACCGGGAGCCGCTGCAGGAGGAGCAGGGTGGGATACTGCCACACCACATATCCAAAAAAGAATATCGAGTTGGCCCACGAGTATTGCTTGCTGGACAGGCCGAGGTCCTCCTCCAATTTGTATAGAACTGAATACTGCAGGGCCTGCTTATCCAGATACTGGAGGAATCCAGATACCATCATGAGTCTGCGTAAAATGAGTAAGAAAATGGCCAGGGCAACAAGGGGGACCACAGCGGTCCGGTGGGCATACGGCAGTAGACGCAGATCAACTTTCCGCAAGACGCGTTTATCTTCGGCATCCGTGACTTGTATGTCGCCTTCATGCAGATAAAACTCCAGGCCGACATCATCGGCTTTGGTGCCCTTGGTCACCTCGCCGGCTGATATAGATAGTTAGCACCGAGGAAATCCGAGATCCTTTGCACATGGACGCATAAAAGGAGCAGAAAAAGGAGACCATACTGCCGGTATTGGCCTGTTGATGGCCGACTTCAGCCGTTTTGGAATTGATGTCCGACATCTGAATGATTCGCGGTGGTGAACTCGGTGGTTTGTGAGTGCCGGTCTACCGATTCTACCAATGAACGAGCTGCGATTCTGAAATCCATCATTGGACGCTTTCCAGGCCGTAAACCTTGGCTATTTATCCTAAACCTATACGCCGAGAAATTTTCAGTAAATCCTTTACGGGGCCGGCACAAGAGACATCCGGACGCCGAGGTAACTTCGCTAAAAAGACGACATACATCTAATATATGTCACAATCATTTGAGAACAGGCGAGGAATTGTAAGGCGCGAGGATACGACATGACATGAGAATAATCTCTGCAGCCTTTGATTTGTTATTCGGGGCGGCATCAGTCGAGATTGTTTAATAATCCCGCTCCGCCTGCCGCAGCGGGCGTCAATGACACCATTTTAGTTCATCACGATACGTCGGACCCCGTTGTTTTTGGGAGCTTCACAAAGACTAGGTTAGTTGCTATAGGCCTCAGCCAATAAGATCGTCAACGTATCGGCCGAGTTCCAGTGAAGAAATAGCCTCAACGAGAAGTCCATTTTATTTTCGCTTAGAAGGCGTGCCGTGGATACCATGTAATATAAAGGAGGTTCGAAGCCCTCTCTTCTCCACGACACGCACATACCGGGCGTTGCCGATCGTCCTCCCCCCACCCCCCCTACTTCCATTCTACGTCGTCGTTTCTTGTCTTTTCTACCGTCTTACACTCCTACCCTACCGCAAAATGGCAATCGCCGATTCGGTGGCTCAAGTCGCAAAGGCAAATGCCCGTGGCCCAACCAGCGGCTTCACAGATGGGGAGGAAGTGGATATTCAACTTCCTGCAGGCTTTGACAGGGAGTCGGCAAAGCTCTTCACCCCGATCCAGGTGGGCGTTTTCACCCTCAGCAACCGTCTCATACACGCGGCGCTGGGAAGAAGCCGGAGTGTGACTGGCAGTGAGAGCCGCCTTGCTGCCATCTACTTTGACCAACGGGCCACTCCGGGGAGTCTCATCGTCTCGCAGGCCACCGGTGTTGATTCGGCAGCCAAGGCGTGGCCGAATGCTGCGGAACTGGAGACGGAAGAGCACATCAAAGCTCTTTCCAATACCATAGATGCAGTCCACAAGAAGGGCGCCTATTGGTTTCAGCAGCTGTTCCATGTCGGCCGCAGCACGTCTCCCTCGCTCGTGAAGCACGCGAGGCAGGCGGTCGGCTTGTGGGAAGCCCCTTACTACGGCTGGAAGTCTGTCTCGTCATCCGAAGTTGCAGAGACGGGCATCAATACGCATTCGGGCGAACCATTTGGTACCCCTCATGCGCTGACTGTTGGAGAGATCAAAACGATTGTTGCCAAGTTTAAGAAAACGGCGCAAAATGCGCAGAAGAGCGGCGCAGACGGTATTGAGGTGAGAGAACTCATGTTTCCGGCAATGTCTGACTGGAAGTGGCCTGTTGACATTTTCTTCCACACAGATTCTCTCCGGAAATGGCTTCCTACTTGATCAATTCCTGCACGACAACATAAACCAGCGAACGGACGAATACGGCGGCTCAGTGGAAAACCGCGCTCGATTTACCCTGGAGGTTGTGGATGCCGTATCGGAAGTATTTGGCTACCAAAAGATTGGCGTGCGAATCAGCCCCTTCTCCAAGTGAGTTATAATACATATGGTCTAAATACATGTATCGTACTCGTGCTCCGCAAGCTAACCTGTGCATAGCTTCCATGAGACCGACGGATCGCAGCCCCTGGAGCAGCTCCTCTACGTGGCACAGCAGCTGGCAGACCGGGGAATCGCATATGTCCATGTTGGTGAGCCCCGTGTTTCACGAAATCTCGATATTCAAGCGAACTTGGATCGGCTGCTGGCCAAGGGGATCTCCGCCGAGGACATCTCTCTAAGGCCATTCCGGGCTCTGTTGAAAAAGACGCGACCCCGAAAGGCCGAATACAACCAAACGCTTCTATTCGGTGTTGGGGGATACACGCCGGTCACTGCTATCATCACTGTCGAGGAAGACCGAGCAGATGCAGTCGTGTTTGGTCGACGGTTTATATCCAACCCAGATCTGCTTGAAAGGGTTCGGAAAGGATATCCCCTCGCGCCTTATGACCGCAGCACATTCTACACTCATGGACCGGCCGGTTATATCACGTACAAGAACTACGGAGAGGAAAATGCGAGCGCGGCCACCACGAGCGGTACCAAGGAGACGCTTGAGGAAAAGCCGCGAAAGAGAGTTGCCATAATCGGCGCTGGCGTGAGCGGCATCGTGAGCGTTGGTGCATTCCAGCGTCTGGGTGGATATGATCTTCACGTGTTCGAAAGGAAGGCTGTGCCGGGAGGAAGCTGGGCGTACGATGAGACATCTTCGAACCAGCCGCAGTTTCTGACACCAGACCTCGAGATCATCAACGCTCCTCTTCCCCGGCCAGCAGGAGATCTGCCTGCTACGGTCCCACGGGCCACACAAAACAGGTTCCATTCATCTCCGCTGTACAAGACACTCCAGGCCAACATTCCCTACAACGTCATGTCAGAAGGGTCAAGCATTGATCTTCCTAAGCCAGGACCGGGCGAGTCCCCATTCCTGCCAGCATGGCAGATCTCAGAAGCTGTGGATAAGGCCGCCTCTAAGATCAAGCACCTGATCAAGTACAGCACTACGCTCGAGAACGTCGAGAAGCTGCCAGGAGACAAGCTGAAGCTGCTGCTGCGGACGGAGAACACAGACGGGACGGACACCTGGTACGAAGAGGTGTTCGATCACCTTGTCGTTGCTACGGGCCACAACTCCGTCCCCAAGGTCCCCAAGATCCCCGGAATCGCATCTTGGACCGGAGGGCTCCAGCACAGCACGACCTGGAGATCAGGAGAAGAGTTCAAAAACAAGGTGAGCTTATGCTTCTCATTTTTAACCTAAGCGACCCATAGTTACTAATTGCTCTGCGTCTTCTTCCAGAAAATCCTCATTGTCGGCTCTAGCGAGAGCGCCATTGACATTACGATCCAGTCCCTCCCATACGCCCAACAGCCAATCCATGTCTCCCAGCGGACGGTGCATCCACGCTACCCAACCGTCTTTGAGCGTGATGGCGTCAGCGTGGTGACGACGATCTCCCACTTTGACGCGGACAAGATTCACCTGGCCGATGGCACGGTCCTCTCTGGCATCGACACTGTCGTTTTCGCAACCGGCTACGCTTACACCTATCCGTTCTTCCCGTCCGATGTGCGGCCGCCCAGCGTCGCAGGACTTCGCGTCCCTGGCCTCTACCAGCATATTTTCGATATTTACAATCCGCAGACCATTGCGTTTGTGGGCGTCGTCAACGCCGCGCTGACTTGGCTTGCTTGGGAGAAGTCGGCCTTCCTCGTCGCCCTTTTATGGTCTGGGCGTATCAAGCTGCCTTCGCGAGAGAAGCAGGATGCATGGGAAGCCAGGCGTCTGGCAGAAACGAGTGACAGGACCTTCCACATCCTGGCTAGACCCGCTGAGCGGGCGCTGTTCTTCGACGACCTCCATACGCTTGCGCAGGATTATCTTGAGGACCCCAGTGCCCTAGACGACACTCTGCTGCGCAGTTTTCCGTACGAGTGGGTGCTGTCATTACTGGCGGCTAGAGCCGAAAAGGAGAGGTTTTATGGGATTAAAGACACGAACGTAATTCCTCGAGACGGATTAGGAAAGCTTCCTTAGATTAAGGTTATGTGTTGTTACGAATTTGGCCCCACAGGGCCTCAATATGGCTTCAATATGGCTCGGACCGCCTTGGGCGGAGGACAGAATCAAAAAGATCACGCGACGCTTTTTAGCCGTCATCAGTCAGAAGACAAGAGGTTCACAACAACCTCAGTCGGCATCGGTCAGGAAGAACTGAGGAAAGATGAGGAAGGCAAAGGTTCGCAACATCCTGAGGGGGTAAAATGAAGTGTTTATGTAACAATTAGACATGGCTAGGCTGTTTATATTCCTTTATGGTATGGGGCTTCGTTGGGTATAATAAAAACGCAGTAAGCCCCTTGGCGATAGTCTTATTACAGTCGCCCTAGTAATGTAGATGAAAGTTATATACCTAGTTTACGGCGGGCTTAGAGAGGCGAGCTTCAGTTGTAAGATATCGCCACCATCGCCGGGATGCCATTGGCATTGCTTGTTGTCTTTTTGCGGCCTGTAATAATCAAATGGGTCTTCTTCTTCTCTGCAATGCGGCTTCTTATTTCTTGTCACCCCTAAATGGACTACTAAGCAGTTGGTCGCCATCCTTCTACAACCTCGTACAGAGTATCGTCGCTCCCAACGTTGCCCGGAAACACGACGTATGGCAGACCGGGCCACTTGCACGACGGCTCGTCGCACCTCCACAGCGGCACTCCCGGCGCCGCCTGCCCGACCACCAGCGCCCGCCGGAACCGCAACCCCTTGGTGGCCATGTCCGACGACGTGATTCCGCCCTTGGCGATGACGTACCGCGGTCGCGTCTTCAGGTCGACTAGAAAGGAAACGAGGGCATCGGCCACGGTCGCGCCAATGTCCAGGCTGGCCGCCGCGTCGGCACCCACGACCAACCCGCGGCTCGTCATAACAAGCACGTCCTGGCCGCCAGTAATGGCGCGCTCGGCGATATCGATAGCATCACGGACGGCCGCCGCAGCGGCATCGGCCGAGGCTAGCAGCGTGCCCACGTCGATGACGACCGTGGTGAGGAGCCCTGGACCGCTGCGATCTTTCAGCACCGACAGCTGGGCGGTCGTCTTGGGCACGTAGGACCCCGCGATGATAAGGCCGCCCACCGCGGGGGGGAGGCTGAGCTGCGTTGCGGAGATGGGCGCTATGGGCGCGATTCCGAGACGCGCCGACACGAACGCGGCACCCGTGCGGAACAGGAACCGCTTTTGTTGAGACGTGGCTGCCTGCAGCAGGGCCACGACGACGGCGTCCACGTCTTCCTCGGCGGCCGCGTTGACGACGACCACATTGCGCTGGCCGGCCGGCAGGCGGTCGAGCTGCTGCCGGATGGCGTCCGGTCCGCCCCGGCGGATCGTATTCAGGCTGATGGATGTCACACTCTTGGCGACGATGGCACCCTTGCTCTTTTCGACCACGTAGTCCCGCAGGTTGGAGCTGCGGTAGCCAAACGTGGCGTCCTGGGCGAAAGGCGTGTCCGCCGCGGGGACGAGACGTGTCCCCGTATTATTTGTCTCCCCCACGTAGTGCACGTCGTCGATCGTATACCGCCCGCCCTGCAGGAAGAACGGGCACAGCACCCAGGCGTCGGCGGCGCCCAGGACCGACTCGACCGCCTCGGGCTCCAGCGGGAAGTGCCCGCGCAGGGTCGAGTCGCCGCGCAGGACGACCTCAAATGCGCGGTCAGTGGCGGCGGAGGCGGCCTGCAGGTTCCGACAGATTTCTTCGATGAGGGCGCGCGCGGGCGCCGGGTGCAGGGCGCGGGAGTTGGTCAGAATAAAAAATCCCGGAGACTCATCGTTGGCCCGCGGCCTCGCAAACTCGGCCGTCAGCGTCGGCACGTCCCAGACGGTCAGCACGGCGACGCCGTGGCAGGTCTGGGTACCGGTAGGATCGTCGTCGAGGGCGACGAGCAGGGGAATGGCGGCGCTCGTCTTGTCGCGGATGAGGGCTCGCACCTTTGCGCGGTATCCCGTGGCGCTGATGGGAAGAGGCGGCAGAGCCGCCAGCGTGTTTGCGAGGTCGATCGACATTGTGCGTAAGAAGACAGGAGTTGAAAATAAGGAGTGATGCTGGTCGTCTCGTCTCCAGCCCACAACAGCGTGCAGATGCTAACAGGGCGACAGTCTACGCATCATACTCGCAGCAATGCAAGATGAAGAATGGCAGAGCCTTGTTCGATGCTGGATATCGATTGTGCGCCGTCGAGATATCGGCGTTATAAGCCTATGGCGTTGCGCCAAAACAGGGTGGAGATCCCGCTACATCCACGAAAGTTTTCCTACAGCCACGGAAACTAGCCCCAGTTCGAGGTAAACGCGTCTAGGGCAGTCTGCTACCTTTCTTGATATTCTTGTTGCTCGATTCCTCCGTAGATTAGAAATAGCACTAAACCTTATACCCATATTCGTCTCTACATTAGAAAAGTATGAAGGAGGGCGACGAAACATGTAGCAGGACAGTCTCACCAGACCCATCTCATTAAA
This sequence comes from Sporothrix brunneoviolacea, assembly GCA_021396205.1. Lineage (NCBI taxonomy): Eukaryota > Fungi > Ascomycota > Sordariomycetes > Ophiostomatales > Ophiostomataceae > Sporothrix > Sporothrix brunneoviolacea. Next base: position 95,226 of record WNYD01000056.1, read on the forward strand.
CGCCCCGAATTTACTCTTCGACTTCAACAAGGCTCTCTGCCGTCTGTTCTCTCTCTTCCTCTCTCCTTCGGCGCTTCCTCGTCTCTTCACGCACTATGAACTTCTCCTTCTTCACAACGCCAAGTACGAACTGCTCATCAATATACCCAAATCTCGTGACTGCGTTCCAGCGTTCAATGTTGAAAAGGTCAAGCGTCCGAAGTTCGGGGCCAATTCCTACGTAATAAATACATCATTAGCATGCGAAAAGTAGTAGCAACGCACGCCAAGGTGCAGGCATTGATACGACGAGATGTCTTACCAAAGTGGTCGCTTGCTGGCGTAGTTGCCCTAGCCAGAGTTGACGATGAACTGGCGGTAGTGGCCGGTTCCCTTGTAGCAGCAAAAGAAGATGCCCGGGATGCATTAACAGGAACTTGGGGCAAGCCATCACCATTGGGTCGGGAGGGGTGTGTCGGATGTTGCTGCGAGCTTCTGGACGGTCCAGCAGCGGTTCGAACTAACATTGTCACGTCGCGATCGTCGTCGGCCGAGTGCAATGGCGCAGCAGGCGGCGACGGGGAATGATGGGGCGGCGCGGATGGGGACCGGCGTGTCGAGCAGCGGTGAGCGCTAGAACAGCTGACAAAAGCTCCAGGATCTGTAGGCGTCATCACCAGCAAAAAGAAATACTCCTCGTCCCCTTCCAAGTCGCGTTCCACGTGCTCCCCTGTCCAACTACTCTGCCTGGAGGCTCGGCAGGTAAACACATTGGGATCATGATCGTTGGGATCAATGCCCTCTGGGGCGATGCAAGGGAAGCGGTCCGGACGAGCTGGAGCAAGCAGGACGTGTCAGCCAGGGAAGCTTCAGAATGGGTAAACAGAGAGAGATAAAGAGAGGAAGAGAGGGAGGGAAGTAAGCACCGTCATGTGCGATCTGCACATTTTTCCGGACGTAATAGCACGTCGATGCTCGATGGCACTGAATCTCGATCTCCGCGTCGGCATCCCGTTGACGATCAACTAGCCATCTCACGCGCAACCCGGGACTCCCTGTCACCGGTTCGACGATTGGATTCTTCATGCGTTGGTAGTTGCGCAGTCGCTGCTCCGCAAAGCTGATCTCCAGCTTTCTCTGGCGCTCCGGCGTTCTCGTGAGGTTTTCTTCGTTGAAAAAGCTCTCGAGCGGCAGCTGTTCCAAAGCGTCGGAAAATAAGCTCTTGGCGGCATGACAGAGGATGTCGGCCTCCGTTTGGGGACCGATGAGGCCAACCTCTGCGGCGGCACCGTCGATGGAGAGCCATCGGTCGTGGATCCGAAACAGAAGGTCCTCGTCCGAGAAAGAGAGTTGGAGGTCTAGCTGTCTGGCCTGGACAAAGGCGAAGTCCAGGTCGTCCGTCTGAGGGCAAGCCCTGAAGCAAGCGCGGAGGAGGCGGCACAGCGACGTCGCGAAGTCAGTTTCCGGAACTGCGGCCGCTGGCGCGGCTGTGAACCGGCGATGTTCCTCTTCTTCGGCGGTGCGTACAAGGCTGTATTTACGTAGAATGTCCCAGTACGTCTTTGTCAGCTCGACGCCTTCGCATCCGAGGCCTCGGATGATATGTCCAAGTCGCGGGTTCTGGAAGAAATTAATGATTAACAAACCAAAACGATGGGGGCAATGTTGAACAGTTTGACAACCGAGAAAAGGCGATTCCATACCTTGCTCTTCTCCTCGTCGCAATAGTACCAATTGCGCGTGAATTCACTCCCCGCGAGATACTTTTTGAGCAAAGATGCAGTCTCCTTCGTCATGTACTTCTTCGCCCCGGCTACATCCGCATACTGAGGCTCGGTGGTGTTGAGCATGTTGCTCAACTCCGATACCATGTCCGGCCGGTCATCTAGCACCGCATCCCAGATGGCGAAAATTGCACTTGCTTCCCCGTCTTGGTTCGTGACAGACCGTCTGTCGCGGTCGGTCTGTCCGGAGGCGAAGTTATAGCCAAATCTGAGCGGCAGGCCGGTCATGCTCGCCGACCGCCAGGCCGTCGACTCTTGCAATAGAAGACCCTTGAGGTAGATTTTTCCATGGAGCTGCGGAGCAATAGCCAGACCGCCGCCGTCCGGTGTTTCAATGATCGATCCCTCCCCAGCATTGTGCAGAAACAAAGCCGCATTCGTCCAAGCGTCAAACTGCTCTCGCGTGACACAGTTTCGCTTGACCGATTCCCCCCACTCGTTTCGGCCTCTTCGTCCCTCTCCGATGACAAACTGCACGTCACCGTCCGGTCTGGCCGCAAGTGGGAGCAGCGTCCTGTTAGCTAATCGCTGGGCCTGGATCTCGGCCTGGAAAATGCCACCCCTTGACATACGGCGCAGGCGTGCGACGAGCCGCCCGCGCGTGGTGAAGTTAAACGTCCAATTGAAACCTCCGGAGCGGCACCGAACGTGGTGGTTCTGCCGACCACGCATTAACACGAGGAGGGCGACCTTCAGACCTTCGCCGTGGGCCCCGGCCTGGTGCTCATCGCCGCCCTTGCTGGTGCTGCCCATATCGAGGTGCCAGGGCTGAAGGGTAGCACAACAATTGACAATGTCGATGGTGCCCTCGCCATCACGCCCTTTGAAGCGGATGTAACCGAGGCATCTCTCTTGTCCAGAGGTGTCGACGTCCACCACTTTGTAGACAATTTCGGTGTTGCGGCCAGACGTCTTCTCTCTGCGGATGACGCGGAAGTCCTTTTCTTTGAGATCAAATGACTTGATGATGCCGTCTCGCCTAGACAAGCACCACTCGAGGTTAGACAACCCGTACCAAGTGACGATGGAATGACGCCGGGGGCAATCGGCAAAAAGGAAAACGACATACCAATTCTGTACCAGCTCACGAAAGGCTTCCCGCGGCTCCCATTTTGTGTAATGGGCACTAATAGAGAAATTAATTGTCCTGCTCTTCTCGATCGAGCGGAGGGTTACCTCGGGGTCATTGTCGTATCCCTCTTCGTCGTGATCATCGTCATCGGAGGAGTCATTGGTTTTGATGTCAACGTGAGCAGTGGCGACTGTCGCGGCCATCTTGGAGAGAGAAAACGACAAAGGCAAAGTGGGAAAGTGTCTACACAGCCTCGAGATGAATGCAGTTGGAGCCTGAAGTACGGAGTATAAGAGACTCTGGTCGTGAGAGAAACAAGACGGTAAGTGTTGTCGGCTCCTTATATAGCACAATCAGACCCCCTTTTCCGCCTTGTTGCCTGTTTCTGCCTGCTCAATCACACTTCCATCACATTGCTCAATCACACCGCTTTCATTGTCCTGTCGACCCATTCAGCCTCGCCTTTCTACCCCCTTGCTTTGTGGCGTTCGGCCCCCAACTAACCCCTCATCTTCTCAAATTTCTTCCCATCGCGTCCCCTCCGTTACTCTCGACTTCCTACAGAAGGCTGACTAGCAAACTGGCTAGCTGACCCTCCCAAGTTTTCTTACCATGGTGACACGGACAGTGGACTATAGAAGGTAATATGCCAGAACCCAATTGAGCGCAGGGGCAATTTTATTATTTTGATTGGTGTTTAATTGATTTTTCTTTAATAAATTATGTAAGGTCTTTTCTCTAGGCTTCAAGCTATCTAATCGGGAGGTATCGACTTGACCGTCTATGTAGATTAAAGGGGAAAAAAAGAATAAAAAGAAGCAGAGTGGCCTGGACGCCCTCCTCTGGCGAACCAATGCTGATATGCCGATATGCTGATGGAACTGGAGGTGCTTTGTGTATGGCTGTACTCTCTCGAGGATCACCAGGTCCTTCTCAATGCGGCCCATCATAACGGTGCGAGAATAGTTTCTATTGTGTATTTTCTATCTCAAAAAAGTACAAAAGCATCTAACATTAACGTCGCAGGTTGCTAAACAAAACCCACAACAGATGAAGGGCGTAATGCGATCATCGTTATAGGAATCCTTCGCGTTTCTACTATCTGATTGCAAATACAGCATAAACATCAACCTGGTAGAAAAATAGAAAATCGAATGGGCGCATTGAGTCCATGGATGGATATCTCTTCTCTCGTGGATATCGTGAACGCAGAGGGGCCGATGCAAGTCGTTCTTCGGCCAACTAGGCTCGTTTGTTGGGTGGGATCGGGGTCGCGGATGTGCCTGCTAACAGCAAATCGAAAGAGAGAAGAGCCCAACATACCCCACACAACGTTTGTTAGACTGCCAAGCAAGTCGTATTCATGATAAATCAGAATTATCGCCCCACCGTTCAAAGCACGGCAACTTTAAATGTTTTATCTGATGATCTAATCTCATCTGCCCATATTTATTGCCACCTGCGCCGTTCTTCTCTTTCTTCTTTATGGAGCCACCTGATTTTTAACATACGCGACTGTCCCAAAATCATTCTCGATACCTTGGCTTCCTTAGCTTCTTCACTGCAAACGCTTCCATAATGTTCAGCATCGCTTTTCCTACGTCACCTCGCAGTCACGAAATTGCAACCAGGGTTATCATCAGCATTTTCTTTCTGTCTATGCTGTTGCCCACGCAAAGCCCCAATCCATACATCCCTCTTGGACGAGACGCAGCCGTTGCGACCACAGGCGCCATCGTATTCTCCACATCCATCTGCTCCATCATACTATTCCACATGGGAAAACGAGAAGAAACGGCACGCGTCTATTGGCCGATTGGGGTCGCAGCAGGGTCTACCATGGCTGGGACAACCGCTATGCGAAAGTGGTCTTCGATACCGGAAAACCGGCACATTAATGGCAAGAGCTGAACTTAGCACGCCAATTCCGGCCCACGAATGGAGGGTGCAGACAACTTCTCCACCCTACCTAAACGAGGAAACGGCTAGCCATGTACTAGTTGCCAAGCCTTAGCAAAAGTCACCACACGAAATTTCAGAGAGTCGGAAGAAGCGGTCGATGGTTGACATTGGACTATGTTAGAGACATGGGGGATTTGGAGTTATAAGATAGCAAAGGAACTATCGTTAGATATAGGGCTCGTATCTTTATAGGTTAAGTAGTTTAAGTTTTATTGTTTTATTGTTTTCTTGTTTTACTATTGTTTACTGTTTTATTATTATTTGTCTTACTATCTTCACTAGGTTTCACAGACTTAAACAAGATATATTTTACATCTCATTGTTGTCTCAAGACAGCAGCAGTTAAAAACCTGTTCTAGCATAGGTTATGCCATGAGTATAAACGATCGTAGCTAAACTAGCCCCTTCGCCCGGCTCGGCTCGAATGTTTAATTCACAAACACAGCATACTCAAATTTTGAATGGTGACGGATTTGTGCACATAAAGAGATAGGAGTAAATGAGCCATAGCCAACATCAAAATTTCAAATCATACCAGATGAGGAAACAAAATTTCCCTGCCCTTATTGTTCTTCTAGAAAAGCCACCACAGCTGCTCGCGTCTGAATCGCCTCTGGCACTGCCGGGTCCCAGTTGAAGCCGTGCCACATGCCGTCGGATACCAGCATCTCCGCCCGCGCACCGGCCGCCCGCAGTTTCCAATAGAAGCGCACGGCGTCGCTCAGAGAAAAATCGCGTGTGCCCGCGGTCATGATCGTGCGCGGCCAGTGCGCGTCGTAGGAGTCTGCATACAGGGGCGAGAAGAGGGGGTCGTGCAGGTCCACCTCGTTGCCGTCCTGAGGCAAGAAGTTCTGCGACACCATGGAGGCTAGCAGACACACGGGCATGATGTCGCGGTCAACGGCGTTGCTCGTCACGGTATCGCCGGCGCCGGTGAGGTCCAGCGCCGGCGAGCAGAGGTAGAGGCCGGCCCGAGGCAGCGGCAGGCCCTCCTTCTGGGCCACGAGCAGCATAGTCACCAGCAGCTGTGCACCCGACGAGCAGCCCATGGCGTAGATGTTGGCAGGGTCAACCGGGAGGGTGAGGCCGTCGAGGTTTTGGCCTTTGGGGCTGCCGAGCCCGCCTGCCGTCGTCAGCGCCCGGTACACGGCGAGGCACTCGTCCCGGGCCTTCGGGTAGCGTGCTTCCGGTGAGCGCGTGTGCCGCACCGAGACCACCCGCACGCCCAGCTCGCCGGCCATCGTCAGCGCCGCCCGGTCCCGCGGGCTGCCCATGATAAAGGCGCCGCCGTAGACGTTGAAGAGGATGCGGTCCTTGTTGGCCGGGTGGATTGCAGCGGCGGGCGGCTCAATCAGCGCAACGGGAACGCCGGCCACGGTGATCTCGCGCACGAGCAGGCCGTGCTTCTCGACCAGCGCGGCCTCACCCGGCGCCATCTTCGCTTCCACGTCCTGGCGGATGCCTGGCACGCGCTTCGGCGACGTGATGAAGGGCGCCAGCATGCTGGCAAAGGGGGGGTGGCGTACATTGCTGAGGAAAGTTACAGCCTCGGGACTGAGTGAGGCCTTCTGGCCGTCGGTAAGAGAGACCATGACTAGCAAAGATGTGTTGATTGAGACGTTGAGATGCTTCTCTGTGTAGACTTGGCCATGGCACTTTATTACCATCTGACTATCATCTACCTTTATACCTAGCACTTCCGACAAATCTCCTTGCCGTCTTGTCAAGTTCATCTGGACTTTACGTATCTTACGTCCGCAATCAGCGATGCCGACTCCGGGGCAGACAACTCTCTCGAGCTCCCGTCGGACAGGGCTGAGGCTTGAAGTTCGTAGCATGCATCCAGATTAGGACTAGTTCGGATCATGATTCCCTGTTGGTATCTAGCGTGAGCCTAAAATTCGTAGCATGCATCCTAATTAGGCATAGCGCATATCGCCGGTCTTAGTCGCGGATCATCACCAGGCTCTCCGCCGGGCCGTTATACAGGGGCAATGACATACTAAAGATTGCTGTTCAGCCCATGGATCAGCAGCATATAAGACGATACAATGATCACGTCGGATGGCAAGCTTCTGCAGCACGCTTAATTATCTCTCACCTCTGTAACTAACCGTCACTTTGTCCACTTTGCCCTTTTCGCAATGGCTGCTCCTCAACATGCTTATGTGGCAGACCTGCTGGTCAAGCCGCCGCCAACGAGCATGGCATACAACCGGCTTGGACGCTCGGGTCTCAAAGTATCCAAGATAATCCTGGGCGCCATGTCCTACGGCAGCAAGCAGTGGCAGAGCTGGGTACTCGAAGAGCGCGAGGCCCTGCCGCTCCTCGAGCACGCGTACAGCGTGGGCCTCAACACGTGGGATACGGTGGGTGTGCGCCCCTGGTCTATTTATAGCATTCCGTCGCTGACCGTGCAGTCCGACCTCTACTCGAACGGCGTGTCCGAAGAAATTATCGGCAAGGCCTTGACCACGTACAACATCCCCCGCGAGGGCGTCGTCCTCCTCACCAAGTGCCGCTTCGCCATCAGCGGCCCCGGCGAGCCGCAACGGTCCGTCTTCGCCGGCACCGTCAACGACGGTCGCATGGTCAACCGCGCCGGCCTCTCGCGCAAGCACATCATCGACGCCGCCCAGGCCAGCGTCAAGCGCCTCGGCACCTACATCGACGTCTTCCAGATTCAGCGCAGAGACCCGGACGTGCCGCGCGAGGAGATCATGCGTGCCCTCAATGACGTTGTCGAGATGGGGCTCGCCCGGTACATCGGGGCCAGCTCAGTATGTTTTGTTTTGTTGCTTGTTTCCCTCTTTTCGTTTTCTTTCTTCATTTTTCCCCCCTTCCCATCTGACCAATAGATGCCGGCATGGGAATTCCAGGCTCTGCAGAATGTCGCCGAGAAGCATGGCTGGCACAAGTTTATTTCGATGCAGAACTACTACAACCTGCTCTACCGCGAGGAAGAGCGCGAGATGATGCCCTACTGCCGCGACTCCGGTATTGGCTGCATTCCTGTAAGTACTGAGCTCAAAACGCAACGCGGCCCCGGATGGGCACAAAAATTAACCTTGCAGTGGTCTCCAAATGCGCGCGGCGTCCTGGCCCGCCCCTGGAACGGCGTTGACAAGTCCAGCTCGCTGCGGTCTCAGCACGACGCCGCCGTGACCATCCTCTACAAAGAGAATGATGCCGACAAGGCCATCGTCAACGCTGTCGAGGAGATTGCCAAGGCCCGCCAGGTGCCCATGGCCGCGATTGCCACCGCCTGGACCCTCAGCAAAGGCGTCAACCCGATTGTCGGCCTCAACAGCAAACAGCGCATTGACGACGCCGTGCTAGCAGCTAGCATTGAGCTCACTGCTGACGAGATTTCGAAGCTGGAGGCACCCTATCAGTCCAAGGCAGTGACGGGGTACTGATGAGCATGTAAGGATATATAGCCAGGACATAGCTAGAGAAATAGACAGCATGTTACTATCAAGACATGACTAGAATCGTCGAGGCGTCGAGATGGCCACCGAACTTTGCCATCCACGCCTCCAGCCAGGCATGGTACGACACAGGCAGCGCGGATTGGGCCACGGGCAGGCAAAAACGCATGACCTGGGACCCGCAATACCCAGACCGCGAGCAGTAGTCCACAGACATGCCGATCTGTTGCGCCAGCGTCGCATTCTCCTTCTTGTATTTGCTACCGCTCTCGCTGCCCTCCGCTAGCTCAATGGCTCGGTTTATGATGATGTGGTAGGCGTAGTAGTTGGTGAGGACGCTGGCCGACATCACGTCCTCGTATGCATACAAGCTCGGAAACGGCATGTCGTCGCGGGCAGGATACGCTTGCACGAGAACAGGACGGTGCCGGCCGTCGTCGGCAGCCATATACCGCCCGTACCATGCCCGGACATCCCGGCGTAGCGCGTGGGCACTGGCCGCGACCGAGTGGCGCGTATCGACCGAGACGTCGTTTGCTAGGGCCTTGACACGGTGCACGAGGCCAGGGACGGCAGCCAGATGGGCAAACATGTCATGGTAGAGCTGAGGAAAATGGGGCATAAGCGGAAAGTCGATCAGCCCGTCAGGGACAGCCTTCCACTCGGCGGTATCTAGGAAGCACGGCTCCGCAGAAACCAGTGCTTCAGTTATCTTCAGGCTGTTAGCGGCGAGTCAATACTGCGTATGAGAGGGAGAGGGGACGCTGACAATGGCGCCTCGGCATGTCAGAAACATGGAATATGCAAACGGAGACTCGTAGCAGCGGCGAGCGCCACGCAACTGCAGCAGACGCGCGACACCGCCGGCGTGCTGTATCCAGGCACGGCTGATATTGGCAAAGCTCTGAAACACAAAAGTCAGATCCGGGTCTGGAAAGACCAGAGAAACAGAAAGGGGGGTAATACCTCGTAATGGCCAAGCAGCATCGCCGCACAGAGAACGTCTGCATCGTAGCGAGTCTCCGCGTGGGCCAGCATGAGCGAAAGGCTCCGGAGCCCTGCCGTGTACGCCTGCTGGGCCTGGCGGAGGCCGGCACCGTCGCCCTGGATGCGGGCAAAGTACGCCAGCGCAAGTGCCAGCGCTGCGTAGTCGATTGCATCGCCTCTGCCCAGCCTTGGTGGCACGTGCCACAGCCAGCCGCCCAGATACGACCGCTGCTGTTCGGCCGCGCGATCGAGGGGGAACATGGAGGCCACAAACGACGCCAGGATCTGCGAGCGCTCGAGCGACAGGGATTCGAGAACGAGGGGGCTGCCGCTATAAGCAGACCAGCCTGCGACGCGCTGGGCACTGTCTCTGTCTTGCGTCGCCATGGCCGTGCTCCGTCTCCCCTTCTTGTGCTTGGCTTGGTCCGCCGTGCAGTCATGATCCTGGACTTTCGCGCGGGAGTGCACACGCCGCACTCTCGGCCCTTCGTCAACAAACTTGAGCACGCGCTGATATCCGGGACATGCGCGGCCGCCACGCCGACATTGCGAGCAGCTGGGGCGAGCCTCGTCGCACTGGATTCGAGTCAGCAATAGAGAGAAAAAGGGGGGGGGGGGGGGGCGCGATGCGAGGGCGAGAACGAAAGGCAGGCAGACCTTGATGCTCCTCTTCAGGCACAGAGCGCATCCCTTGCTGATCGGCACACCGACCATGTTCGCGTGCGGGTATGGTTGCTAGGAGAAGTACAGCATGCAACGAATTGCATTGTCAGACGCTAAAATGGATGCTGAGATCCGTTGGATTAGTCATGGGAATGTTGAAATGGCGGGGTGCTCGTTAGACGTGCAGGCTCATGCAGATACAATTGTCAAGTATCGCGAAACTAATCTATCAGCCAGACCTGCGTTTCCGGTACGTCCTCGCAGATGATGTTGTGAGAGAACCGCATCTGAATTTCCGCCCACATGAATTCCTCCAAGTCCGGACCCTTTGTAGCGTGGACAGCCTGAACGAAAGCCGGATCCGACCTCCACTTCTCTGCCATCACCTTCTTCATGTGCTCCTTGACTTTGCTTGAGGTTTCGTTGCCCTCATCCCAATTCTGAACTTGATCAATCCCCTGTAGCATCTGCTGCGTGACCTCGTTCTCGGCGACCTTTATCGCGAGCTCCCGCAGGCCGTCGGCGACGATGGAATCCGCGGGGCTGGCCCAGTCCAGGATCAGCATCCGCTCCCTCCTCGCGCGCAGCGTCTGTCTCCCTACCTCCCCTCCCCCGCCAGCCCTCTGTTCCCAGCCGTCCTCCATCTGCACCATCAGACCAGAGGACACGCCGCCGTCCTCGGGATCTCGGTCGTATAAGACGGCCTGTCTCCCAGAGTCAATCAACCGACACAGCAGGTTGTCTGCCTTTCTATCGTACCGTCTCCTTTCTTCAGACGTCCACGTCTTGCACTTTTCAGACCTGTAAAAATCCATCAGGCGCAGCCATCGGCCGGAGGGAACGTGTTTCACCAGGGCCATGTCCTCGTGCGAACTCGCCACGTGCTCCCACGGATGCAGCGGCAAGTGTGGGAGCAGCGGTACCGACCGGAGGACGTATCCGCCCATCTGAACACGCAGACCCCAAGGCGTCGGCACGCCCGTGGTGCCCCCGTTCTCCACCCCCGGTTCGTCGGATTTCCGGGCGCTGAACCTCATCATGCGGTGGCTGATGTTCATCATCGAGTCCTTCGCGGCGTCGCTGGCACCGAGCAGGCTGCGCGGTGCCCATCGCCACCCGGGCACGTCGAGGGTCGCGTCTGAGGAGAAGAGCATACGCGCAGGCACCTTGCCGTCCAGCTTCTTGGCCACGAGCTCCCAGACGCGCGCCATGCGGTCCTGGGCGTCGGAAGCGGCCACCACGTGAGCCTGATCCAAGGCCAGAAGTGTAGCGATGCAGAGCGGCTCGTCGGCTGGATCGGACACGGTGCGGAAGTGGAGAGCCCGTTGCAGGCTGGGGAGGCTGAGTGCCGAACGGCCGCCGTTGTCGCTGGTGTCATACACGGACCCGAACCACCCACGTAAGTGGACCACCTCGCTGGAGATGTCTGACCAGATGCGCATGTATCGTGAGTCGGTGACGCCCTTCTGGAAGAGCTTTGTCATCAGGTCTATCGGTGTGATGGGTTCGTTAGAAAATTGAAAGTAGAGCGACTGGGCGAGCGCACCCTCTGTGGCAAATGGTCAGCAGGAGGGATAAGGACGTGTCACGGGGCGTCTGCGCGCTACCTTGGAGAGTCCAGAGGCGTCTCATCCAAGCGGAGGAGCTGAAGATCCGGAGAAGCACCTCTTCCGGTGACCAGGCGTCGGCGATGTATAGCATGAGCGATTTTTCCAGCACGAGGACATGGGTGGCATTGCGATACACGTCCGGGATGCGCTGTAGAGCGATTTTCTTCCCCTCAATCTCAATGGGACACAAAAGGGGGTCGATCCAAATTCGATACGTGTTCTCTGTCGACATGATTCCTTTGGCGCGATTCACAGTCTGCTCGAGCTGGTAGACCAGCCTCGCGACCTTGGCAATCTGACATTCCGGAAGAGCGTTGGCAGTCGGGTTCCCCATGCCGTCGGCCCAGACCTATTTAGCATGAACGTCAGTATAGAAGCTTGAAACGAGTTTCGGGCATATGTTACGTCGACCTACGTGAGAGATTGCAACATATGGCACCCCTATGGTGTACGGCTCAACCGTCATCTTGAGTACGGCGTCCTGAGCATCAGGGCCGGGCTGGATCTCAACCCGCAAGACGGGAAAATTAGTTGTCTCCTTCAAAATCCGCTGGACCTCAGGCTCATCTACGAATTTCAATTCGCATACGCATCTTTCATGCGCGTGCGACGGCCGGTACGTCTCTTTATCTAGCTGAAAAGCCATGCAACCTTCTCTCAGGCACGACCTATGGTCGCGGCGCGGCCAGCCTTTCTGCATGCGGCTCAGGAAATGCAGCGTTCCCAAGCCCTGATTGACGGACCTGATCTTCTCGATCTCGCTTCTGCACCATCCGTTCTCCAGCATGTGGCGCTCCAAGTCGCCGAAATCCTCGAGGTACTTGCCTGCCCACGCAAAGCTGAAGTTCACAAGGGCATTGGGGATTTTCTTCAAACTGGTGGCTGTGGCGAAGCCGGTGGTGAGGAGCTCGCCAAGGGCGGCGATCGAAGTCCTGATAGCGGGATCGAACTCAGTGTGAATGGCCGTATTGAGCAACAAGCAGCTGAATTTCAGGCACCGGTGCAGGTACCGGATGCGGTGCTCGATGCTGGGCTTGGCGAGACGGAGCCGTGTCGCGATAAGGATGGTTGCTTGCGGCTGCAACATCTTTGCGCCTGTGAGGTACTCGATTCCGTCGTCTTCCTCCACATAGTCTCGGTACAAAGCATCAATCTCCGCTTTGGAAGTGTCAGGGTCGACAATACGCTCGCCGACCTCGCTCGTGTTCAGCCCGAAGACCTCAGCCAGGAGGCCAAAGAAGAGCCAGGTCTGCATGAATGCCTGCTGATCTTCCTGGGGAGTGGGATGTATATGCTCCGTAAACTCTTCATCGTCGTTTGCGTTCGAGGTAATGTACTGCCGCAGGTTCTTGGGGACAGTCTTCATACGACCCTGACGCCCTGCGTAGGCCAAGAACGGACCACCATCCCATGGCTGTTTGCATACGTACCGCGCCTTTTGCTGTGGCAAGGTAGGGTCTGCTGGGATTAAAAGGGTGTCCATAGGCGTGGCGACAACCCCTTTGGTCGACTCTGTGCGCGCGGTGTTGGATTTTTTGGAGGCAGCCACGGTGGAGTGAGTCGCTTACCGTGACAGAAAGTCTATTTTCTTCATGGGGTGTGTTGCAGGGCGCAGAATGCGCGATTTAGCGCCTAAATATGAGGTCGCAGAGGATATATCTCATCGGTCACCTGATTATGTACAACCTGGCTTCCTATTTGTATCAAATCAACGTAATACAGGACCAGACGGAAAGGCACGCGAGAATATTTTTATTTAAAAAAGAGACCCCTACCGTCTCGAGTGAGAGATATCTTGCTTTCTTATAACAGTAGAAAAAAGAAAAAAAAACAATATGGGCCGATTTGTGTTTTATCTTTGACAAAGTGTGGGAAACTCTCACCCCATCCGAGCCGGGAAATGAACCAGCCACTTGCCCAGGGTACCAAGAGCAGATAAAACACTACTAATTGTTTACGGCTCTGCAGCTGTCGGGGTCTGTCCCGCTGTGAGATATAGGTTTTATACCGCTATCTTATCTTATTGTACCCTAGAGCCAATTGTGGCTGGACAAAAGCAGCAGTTTTGGGTGACACGTAGAATTAACTCCCTCAATCCTGTAATACATGAGGCGAGAGCATTTCGTCTGCTTATCGCATTGGCTGCGTTGGGTTCTCTGTTTGCGAGACTTGTCGAGAATTTTGTAATCCTCTCCAGTTAGATTCCTCAATGGGTTCGGTTGTGGTTAACAAAGTCTAGGGCCTGGCTACACATTAATTGCACCCCATAAACGCATCCGCAGTAATCCATGAAAGAGGCAGCGCTTGTTGTATATAAGTACATAGACAAGTCCCTTTGTTGTTAGATTTTAACCATTGTGTTAATATAGATGCCTAGCTTCAGATGATCTTTTTGTCCATACTGCCAGTACATACTTGATATGAATTCCTGCTTTGATTGCCGGTGGGGGTGGTCACGGTTAGTAGCCTGCCTGAACAATACGGAGGCCTGATGTCGTGGGATATACAATATGAGACCCCTCATGGAGAAGAAGGGAGAGAGGGTAGGTAGAAAGAGGGTGAAGAAATAGTGAGAGGAAAAGGAGATAAAAATAATAAATGCGCAATCGTAACAACCAACAACATAAAACAAATGGTGCTATGAAGATGGCCAGCTTTTGACATTTTGCCCCAAAAACCCTCCTGGCGCTGCTAATTGTAAAGGGTAATCCTGGAGGCGTTGCTCTACCCGCCAATAAGTTCCTCGTATCCTCTATAGCGATCGTGTATAAATGTAGGTCTTCCTTTCTGAAGTCCCTCTTGTGCAATCTTGATGTCTGCCTATAGTTGTTCTTATTTACTGTGGAAGAGCTCTACCAATTTATCCATACGAGCATGCGGCGCGGAATAAGTCACATGCATAGTTCCAAGTCTGTTGGCTGTCGACCTGTGGCACAGAATCTTTCAATAAAACATGTGCCGACTCTAGGCAGCCGACTTTTGGTGCAGGCGCTTTTGTCTGCTTTTTGAGACATCGACTCCCATCACACAAGTAACCTAGGTGAAATTCCTGGGCTCCTGCCATTATCTGTACGCGGTTCTTCGTTTGTGTCTGCGATGGCATACCGTTCTCGCCAAAGAGAGGACGATGACTCGAGAGTGGCGGTCCTAAGTGAGCAGGAAGATTCAGAGCTATTTGACGGTTTGGAAGAGTCCATGGATGACGCGGAAGGGGCCGTCGTCATCTCAAGGCGTGACGACTTCAGCGCTTTCGAAAAGAATAGCATCCTCCCGCAGCCTCCGAGCATCTTTGCGAAAATCCGCCGTTGGCTTCAACCAACTGCTTACGATGACGAGGACAGCGAGTATAGAAAGCACCTAGCCTCGCACCTCGATGGCACTGGCAGTTGGCTCTTCTCTTCCGATGTGTATCGCGATTGGCATTCTGGTCAGGACCATGGGCTGCTCTGGATTCGAGGTACGTCTGTCCTTTAAGAGAATGCGCGGCTGCCTCTATCTGTCTGACTGTGCTGACCATGCGGCCGAGTCAACAGGCATTCCGGGGTCCGGGAAGTCGGTCTTTGCTGCTTCCTTGATTGATCAGCTGAAGCGCGACGGCTGTCCCGTTCTTTACTTCTTCTTCCGCCAGATCATCGCCGCCAACCACAGACCGGTGGCTGCCCTGCGGGATTGGCTTGACCAAGTACTCGTCTTCAGTCCGCCCCTGCAGTTGAAACTGAAAGAGTACGTGGACGAGGGCCGCCCGCTCGAGAGCCTCTCCAGTGCAGATCTCTGGAGCCACCTTCGACAAGCCGTTCTCTACATGCCAAGAGTGTACTGCGTGGTAGATGCCCTAGACGAAATGGATCGAACAGGCGACCTGGAACCATTTCTCGAATCCCTGGCCGAGTTTGGCCAATGGCGACCAGAAAAGGTGAAGGTCAGCATCACGAGCAGGCCGGTCGCCCACATCGAGAGTCCGTTGAGAACGGCGAAGGCTTTACACATTCGGTTAGAGGAGCACAGGGTCGATATTGACATCGCCACGTTTGTGCAGCATAAACTAGGCCATTCCACGGTTCTCAAGGAGAGCCAAGATCTGATCCGAAAGGCCGTCCCTGGCAGAGCAAACGGCCTCTTCCTCTACGCGAAGCTGGCCATGGATGCGTTCTTGCAGCCTGGCGCGGACGTGCACAGGGTGCTCCGGGAGCTTCCACAGGATCTTAACGTCATGTATGCAGATCTGCTCCGTGAGCACGCCCGACGATCCGGTGTCCCGGATGATATTCAACTTCTGATCATGCAATCAGTCACCCACAGCACCCGGCCCTTACGTCTTCTCGAACTCGCCGAGTTGGTGGACGTCACGCAACACCCCCCTGAGAAGCGCGGTCTCAAGGCCGCCAAGGATCTTGTGCGGTCGGCCTGTGGGCCGCTCCTAGAGATCCTCCCCGACGAGACCGTCTCCGTCGTGCACCACAGTCTAACCGAGTTCTTGAACGGCTCAACGCGCCAACCCGATTCGACATCGTACCCGATTCTCGAGCCGGGCCCTACGCACAACCGCCTCGCCGTCATCTGCTTGTCCTACCTCTTGTCTAGCGGCCTGGACGAAGTGATGCCTGCTATACAAACAAGATCCAATCGATTTCTCTGGCCAGCCTCGGGCCCTGATATCGAGCCAGTTCGATTGCCCCCACCCTTGACCCAGTACGCTGTCGTCAACTGGCCTGTTCATGTTAGAAAGGCTGCTCTTGCCGGACACGATCAGAGCGAAGTCAATAGGCTTCTTGACGACTTCATGACAGCCGAAATGCTCAAGAAGTTTGTAGCGTTATCGCCCGAGCAGTGGGGCCGCGCCCACATCACTCCTCTGTTCGTGGCTGTCAGACTTGGACTTCCTTCATATGTGCGCATCTTGATTAGCCGGCCCGGAATGGACGTTAATGCAGGCGGTGAGCATGATGGAGAAACTCCGCTCACTTATGGTGCTCGGGCGGGCTACGATGAGATTGTGGAACTTCTTCTCAAAGCCGGAGCGAGCACAAGCCGATACACGATGCGCTGCGGGACGCCGTTGTGGGAGGCAGCGACCCATAACCGCCCCGAAGTCATCAGATTGCTCGTCGAGGCTGGTGATGATCCCTTTCGCGAGATAACGCTCTACCGGGATATGGTCGAACACACGGGTTCGCGCTCGGTATCGCCTGTAATGGCCGCCTGCCGATACGGCCATTTGGAGGCGATGAGGGCATTTTTGCCTTACATCAAGACACCGGAACAAGCGAATTGGTTATTAAGCAAAGCCGTGTCAGAGAACCACCCCGGAGTGGTCGAGATGATTCTCCAACATCCCCTGACTGAGGTCAATGCAAAGACAAATGAACGGACGCCTCTTTTTGGTGCCTGTCGCGTGGTGAACGCCCAGAGCGTGCGGCTTCTTCTTCAGGCCGGGGCAGACCCCAACATCTTTAACAAGGATTGGGACCGTGGCTTCAGCCTGCACGAGGGCGAAACAGCGCTCCAGGCTCTCGTGGCACCCTACAGATGGGACGCCACACCAGAAGATCAAATCGAGTGCTTCAAAATGCTGATAGCCGCCGGCGCTAGGGTCGATCTGGCGGACATCAAAGGCAATACCGCCCTCCACCATGTCCAGGATCCTGTTATTGCTCGTCTCCTTTTGGACGCTGGGGCTGATCCGAACGCGATGAATCGCAGCGGCGAGACGCTCTTGCACACGTGCCGAAACGACGATATTTTACAGCTGCTGTTAGAATATGCAGATTTGAGCCTAGAGCAAAAGGAGAAGCGGACCGGCTTCACACTCCTGCTTTCGGCACTCGAGAAGGGCAAGATGCAGCTTGCTGTTCGGTTGCTCGAACTGGGAGCAAAGGGCGCTGCAGTAGACGATCAAGGAAACGGCGTCTTCCACTATGCTGCATCCCGCTTTGCTGGCACGGGCGGGTCCGACCAACCCCCTTGTCCGAATTCACCCACAGTCGGGGATTTCAAGAACCTGGTCCAGCGGCTGCAGGAATCTGGCGGGAATATCAATCTGCGCAACCGCGATGGCCGCACCGCGCTTCATGTTCTAGTTGCGGGGCTCGCTTCTCATAGCCCGCCCGCCTTCAGCCAGAGTGTCCTCAGCACTCTGGTCGCCGCCGGAGCCGATCTTGAAGCACGAGACAATGAGGGACGAACACCTCTCTTCTGTCTAGTACAACAGGGGAAGGATCTTGAAAGCGGGTTCCAGAACATGCTGCAGGAGGGTGCAAAGCCCGACACGAGAGACTTCCAGGGACGGACATTGTTCCATGCCCGCTTCGAAAACTACTATTCTGGGGGAGGAGTGGATCGTTTCGAATTCCTGGTCCGTCAGGGTCTCAATCCGCACCAGACGGATTATCAGGGCAACACGCTCTGGCACGTACAAGTGGCTGATCTTCCACGGACACTGATGGACCTGGCATGCCCGCCCCCGGACTACCTGCAAGCCCTTTACAAGTTTAGGGTCAGTCCGACGCAGCCGAACAACATAGGACGCACCCCCCTTCACCTGCTGAGCATGTTTCAACCGAGGGAGATGGAGGAAGAGTTTCTGACAGGCCATAAAGACAAGGTAGTCTGCACTCGACTCGAGTACATGATTCAGCGGCACTTCGGGGACCACGGCGTGGACCAGGCCGACAACTACGGTGTCACTGCGCTTCACCTTGCCTCCACCCACAGCGAGGTCAACACACAGTGTCTTTTGGAAGCCGGCGCAGACCCCCTGAAAGCCACCCACGAGGGGCTCACGGCTCTGCACCTGGCGGCAAGGTCGCGCCAGCCGAATGTCCTAGGTCTGCTGCTAGAGACCCTGAGGTCGAGGACGGCTCCAGACGTGTTTTCAGCAGCCGTCAATACCAAGCATGCTTCTTTCCTGCTTCACGGGAGCGGGACACCGCTGCACTACGCTTGTGTGTCGGGGGAGGCCGAAAGCGTGAGGTTGCTCCTCGAAGCCGGCGCAAGTGTGGATACTGAAGACGTAGGCAAGTCGCATTCCCCGTGGTATTCTTGCCTGGGGTTTGAAGAGGAAGAGCGAAATTGGCCGACACCTAGCTATAACCCGCGTGACGACTTCAAACAGCCTGACGCAAGGGCTGTGCTGCTCGAGGACAAGTACAGAGGCAAAGAGCCCAAGACTTTGCAGGGGAACGAAAGTCCGCGGGAACGGCTGGATGAGATCATGGACCTCTTGGTTTCCTTTTATCCTCCAGCCGTAGGGGTTCTTGATGACGCCATATCTATTGCTTCGTATCGCAACTTGGACTATACGGTTGAATGCTTGAGCCGTATCCGCAAAGCCATTTCGCTCGAGGAGCCTAGAAAAGGAGATTCCTATCGAACCATGTGCCTTTACAGGAGAGCCGCGAATCGAAGCGCCGTCGACGATACCCTTAGAGGTGTGGAAAACCCGGCAGAGCGATCCAGATCAAAGTATTCGACGCTGATGAAGCTACGAGACTACGACGCCGCTGCCGACGCGCTGATCGAAGGCGGCGGCCTGCAAGCTGATGCATGGGGACTGGCCACGCTTCACGACCTGGCGGCCCGTGGGTCTGCAGTAGTCCTCAAAAAGGTTGCCACCAAGGAAGTGATGGCCAAGCTGAGCGACGGGGACTTGCGTCAGCCGCTCGTTCAAGAGCAGTCATTCCGGTGGTCCGCGCTGCAGGAGCCTATCTTTCTGGCCGCCTGCCAGACAGAGGTGCCCAATATGGACGTCATTCGCGTCCTGGTCGAAAACATTGGCGTCAACATCAATGTACAGAACGTAAAATGGAATCAATATGCCCGAATCGGGGGCCAATACCCGAGGAACGGGGGCGCTCTCCACCTGCTTGTCAAAGGAAACCACTGGTGGCAGGCTGCGCAAGCCATGCCGTACCTCGTTCAGCATGGTGCAGACATCGAGCTTCGAGACGACAGCGGCATGACGCCGCTGCATAATGCTCTTGAGCGGATTGGTTTACCGTCTTTTAACCGCCGAGTTGTGGATGCTCTTATAGCACTCGGCGCCGATGTCAACGCCGCAGATGCCAACGGAGTGACCTGCCTTGGGCGGGCGAGCCGCGACATCGGCATCACCCAGCTTCTCCTGGAACGTGGAGCCGCGGTGACCTACGCAGACTTGGCCGCTGCCATCGACGGCCAGAAACCGCACACGTTGGAGGTTCTGCTGGAACACGGTGGGAATCCCAATGCGATGAAAACAGCGGCGGAGGAGGAGAAGGCAGCGGCGGTGGCAGCGCAGTCCCCGGGCGCCATCATTTATCCCACGAAACCGGGACAGTTGGCACCAGATGAGCTGTATCTAGTCGATCGAGCAGCAACAGACCGAAACATTTACGAGAAGACCTCCGCGGCCCGTGAACAGATGGTACAGATGCTGCTGGACCACGGCGCAGACCCCAATGCGCGCTACCCGCGGACGGGGACAACAGTCATGCACCGAGTCATCGCCGACGGCCGACTTGTACAGCCCCTCCTCGCACTCCCGTCCCTCGACCTCGAGCTGCGCGACGCAGCCGGCTGCACGCTGCTTCTCGCCGCGTGCCGCGCCAAGGCGCGGAACGAGGACGGCTGCCAAAGTATCAACGCCACCCTGGCCGTGACTGTGCAGACGCTCCTCGACCGCGGCGCCGACGTCCGCGCGCGCAGCGCCAGCGGCATGACGGCCCTGCACGTCCTGGTCTCGACAGACGGCTACTATGACCCAGGCTGGTGCAACGATCTCGCAGCATTGCGGCGCATCGCCCTGGCCGCACCCGACTTGGTCAACACCGCGGACGCCAACGGCCTAACGCCGCTGCACATCGCCGCGAACAGTGGCCCTGCCGAGGCCGGGTTGGTCCTCCTTGATGCAGGCGCGGACGGTTGCCTCTGCACCCCGGGCGGTGACACCGCGCTGCACTTTCTGCTGGGCGGCGCGTGGAGCGTCTATCAGCCCGCCGCCGCCGCCCGGACGGAGGAGGAGGAGGAGGAGGAGGCGGCAGTCCAGATCAACCGGCAGGCCCTGTTAGAGCGCCTGCTGGCGGGCGGGGCCGATGCCAACGCGCGCAACGCGGCAGGCGAGACGCCACTGTTTGCCTACTTCCGCCACGGGACAGTCGATACACACGGCTGGTACGTGTGGGGGCGCACGTACACGGAAGAGGAGAAGTGGCAGGCAGGAGAAGCGCCGGTACTGGCCCTGTTCGAGGCGGTCGGCATGGACTTCCGCGCCGTCAACTCCGCGGGCGAATCGCTGCTGCACGTCGTGGCGGCGCGCGGCCGCGGCTACGACGAGGTGCAGCGGTTCCGCTTTTTGATGGGCCGGGGCCTCGACGCCTTGCGCGAAGACGCACGGCAGCGCACGCCGCTGGATGTCGCGGCGAGCACGGGCGTGACCCGGGTCCTGGAGCTATTTGGGAGGCAAGGTGAGGTGCAAACGATGGCAAGCGACGAAGAGTCTGACAGTGTCACGAGTTGACAGATAAAAAGACAGCAGAGCTACGGAAACGTGTATGAAGGAAGTCTGTGATTAATTTCGTTGTCGTGTTAAGTAATCAGCTTTGGAATCTTGCGTTAATTTCTTTAGTTTTAGTACTTAGTCGTTAAGTTGAACTTTCATAAAAAAGAGCATGCGAGAATATCCCTCTTGGACATTGGCTCCGCCTGGTTTCGAAGATCGCATCTGTGCCCGGCGTGCATATGAGACAAGCACATGAAGTATCATTTTGAATTTGAGGCTCTCCGTGGAGCCCCATTCGACTGCATGGCCGGGTTTTGATTGAAGAGCAAGAGCTTGAAAGTTATAAGCCGCCAGGGGTAATCAAAAAATAATTTAGGAATGCCAGGAGTTGAACCGACACCCGCTTACATCGTTGCCATGTCGTTGTTGAAACGCTGGAGATAATATATCCATCAACCATACAATACTCAATTAGAGCAAAACCGTGCCTTTTGGGCGCCTTTCTCGATTTAACCTGTAGTCCGTCACATGGACATTTTCCTGCTCCCACTCTAACTAGCCAAGACTTCCTGTAATTTTCTCGACCCATCTCAATAGCCCCACCGCAGTTATCACCATTCACAAAGAACATCTGCCACGGCCATTCATCTTAGGCACCACTTCTTCGAGGAATGCCATCATACGGTTCTGGTAATAGAGAATCCTCTCGGCCTCGCTCGACGAGGCAGGTATGTCCAAGACGACGTTGTTTGGGGAGTATGCTTCAACTCGGTCCCTGGAGAGGCGGTCATGGTCTGCCTTAAAGTCCCTAAATCGGTGTCAGTGCGGTGACTTAATCATTTTACATCAGAAATAATGAGAGGATGAGGTAGAAAGGAAATAATCCTCAAGCATATGTTTACCAGAGTAGATGCAGAGAGGATTGACGATGGGGGGACACTAGTGGAGATAGAGACGTACCTGATCATCGAAGCAGCAATGAGACGGCGATACAACCTTCTGAGTGTGCGTCGAGGCATTTGTCGTGCCCGAGAACGACGCCTATCAGAGGACATGGCGACGAAGCAATGGGACCAGTAGGTTGAGTGGTTTAATCAGGGTTAGGGGATGATTCTAGAAAACAAATCGAAGGAATATCTAGCCAAGACAAGAATTTTGTCCTTTGGCAAAGGAAGAATTGTTCGAAGCACCTGTCCAGCCACGTACTTATACTTGCTTCATAAGGAGCTCGACTCCTTTATACAGACCGCTGGACAACACATTACGTGCCGTGTCCTTTGGTGGTCTTCCAATATTTCAGGGGTGCTGCGAGTCAATTGAAGAGCCGGACGGCAGCCAACGAGAATTTAGGAGGTATGTAACGATTTTGGGCAAAGACCAGCAGTAACGAGGAGACGATGTGGGCTTTTCACCATACACAATTACCTATCTCCATGCAAGTTATGTGGAATTTCGGCGTAGGCCAATACGATTCATTGTTGAACCAGATATTGGGTGCATCAAGAATCACAAGGGTCGCCTCTTGTGACGAAAAACAGGAAGCTGTGCATAGAATTTGGGCATCTAGCACAACTCGCTTAAAACGCCATGCAAGGTACTTCATTCCATCAATTTATTGGCGAAGAATCTCGGTGTGTGTGTCTGGAAATGCAATCTTCACGAACTTCTATTCATGTCTCAATCTGACAGCCGGGCACATGCAGGAAACTTTTTCCTGCATGCTTGATTGGATAAAATCGTCACCTCGCGCCATCTCTACGCCCGACCCGGCTGGCTGCGAGGAGCTTTTCTCGCGAATTCTCGGACTCCGCAAAATTGTCAAGCCGACAGCCTGGTATATCTTGATCCTAGTCCACCTCGTCTTTATATCATGGATCGGCAACCATTATTCTGGCCGCGCTCTTTACTCTCCTGCCATTGCCCATATTGTCTACGTCTTCGGATTAGGAGCTGAAGATGTTTTAAACAGATACTACACCTCGCGCAAAGCCCATAATCAAGACCCTACTTTCCTAAACTGACATATATTCGGTACGCGTTCACTTGGGAGTATGGATCGCTATCCTGTTTCAGGACCTTACACCACGCTCGCACCTCGCTCCAAGCTGGTGACTGTTTCGGGTGCTGATAATCACCAGCACACGCAGCACGCTCCATCCCTCGTTGCAAAGCAACATAACGAAAAAAAATGGCTGGAGATGTATCCTCATATCCATAAGCTTTACATCACTGAGAGACGTAAGCTCCAGGATGTCATGGCTTGCATGGAACGAGAACATAATTTTAAGGCTACGTGCGTCTGTCCCTCTGTTGATTCATTCATGAGTTCTTCCACGTGCCCTTGTAAGCTGACAGCATCGTAGGATGCAGATGTACAAGAAGCGATTCACTAAATGGGGCTTTGCGAAAAATAAGAGCCGACAAAGCAAACTCGCTTCCTCTGCTCTGGCTATCCTGCCATGCATCCCGAGTGAGAGCATCGACACCGCTAGCTATAGCGACGAAGGGCATCAGAAAAAGCATACACGACGGCAACGACGACTAGGAGCCATTACAGCGGCGCATAACTCTACGACTACTACCCTAGCTGCTTCGCCTCTCCTCTCTCGGGCCGATCTCTCGGTCGGCATCGTTCTCAAGAACATCCAAATATGGAACGTGGGGAACTTTGATGCCGGCACTTGGGCGTCAAATCCGAACACCATGGACATCTCTTACGTGCTTCCCCACCCGCCGCTGAGCGAAAACAGCACCACTATGTACAGCATGTTAGCGTTCGCGTCCGATCTTCTCATGCGTGGCCAGGGGGGCCTTGCTGGCAAGGCTGTGCGCAAGGCGTTTTTGATGCTCGAGGACGTCGTCTACGACAACAGACCATGGACAATGTGGAACTTGATCGACACAATCTACGACCTACTGGCTCAGGGCCAGTTTGTCCTCATCGGTTTGTTCCTCAAGCACTTCGCGGTCCTGGCCAGACAGAAGCTCCCCGGGCAGCACCCATTTACACAGATTTTCTCGCAGCTGGGGCTTGTTCACGCTAACCACACTGACCACGGTGCGGGTGACCTAGCTTCCCTGCTGCAGCGAGCGTGGAACTACAACAGCGACGTCTTGGAGTTACACCTGGGCTACGAGCCTCTTTGCCTATATGAGCCGCCGGTCTGGGACACAAGCGCGCTGCGGCTTGGTCGGCACCCGGCTACTGGGGCGCCTTCAAAGACCCCACTCAGCACACAATTGAGAGATATGCTGGCGAGAATTCACATGCAAGCTGCAGCCTGGAACAATGCGGCAGAAAACTTGCGAATGATGATGAAGATCAGGGAGGGTGCGGTTGGCGAGGACAGCCCGAGAGTCGTGAGCCAGATGTGGTTCTTGGAGGTGCTGTTGCAGAAGGCAGGAAAGACCAGCGAGGGAGTGAGAGTCAGATCAGAAGCGATCGAAATGGCGTCCCGATACCTTGCGGACATTCCTGAACTCTGCCCCTAGCCACGCGACGAGTAGCAACAAAAAACTCGGTCCGTATTCGTGTAGCTGTTCTCGCTTGATTTCCCTAGCACGGATTCAATCTCGTTCGATTCTCGGCGCTCATTCTCTACTGGCCGACTGAACAACGCCTTAGTTTTATGCAATGGTGTCCAGCAAGCTGTCTTATCTTCGTCATGACCGCATCCACCTGTGAAAGTGCCCGCGGCGTTTCTTATCGGCACATCTAGAGCCTATCACCAGTGCCTCTCCTATCGTCAAGGCCGCGGGCCGCGGGAAACTAGTCCGCGGAAAACAGCACGTCCGGCCGAATGGTTCCCTCGTCTCGTCTCAGACTGCACTCGTTCTCGACTATTAAAGCCTTTATTCAGAGTTGTTTTACGCCTTTCTCGTTTCAACTTAGACCACTTTGCCTATCGTCTTTTTCTTCGTTACAACGCTACACTATGGCCCCCATGCTTCAACATACCGACGACGCGGACGCTGTCGTGGCCGTGATAACAAAGAGCAGCAGCAAAGAGGCCGCGCCGACCCTGTATGCGGAAGCCAATCAGGACGAACTGACCGCACAGGCTGACCAGTGCCTCGCCCACTACGGCACCGCGTTCAACCGCGACATCATCGTCGGCAGCCGCGGCCTCTATGTCTACACGGCTCATGGCCGCAAGGTGCTCGACTGGACGTCAGGCCAGATGTCTTGTCTGCTCGGCCACGGCAACCCAGAGGTCGTCCGCGTCATCGCAGATCATGCGGCCCAGCTGGACCACCTCTTCTCAGGCATGCTCTCGCCGCCGGTCATCTCGCTCGGCCGGCGGCTCTGCTCGCTGCTGCCCCCCGGTCTCGACCGGGCATTCTTCCTCAGCACCGGCGGCGAGAGCAACGAGGCGGCCATCAAGATGGCGAAAGTGTACACGGGCAAGTTCGAGACTGTCGGTCTCGGCGCCAGCTGGCACGGCGTCACGGCGCAGGCCCTGGGCGTGCAGTACCACTACGGCCGCAAGGGCCAGGGTCCGACCATCCCCGGCACGCACATGCTGCCGCAGCCCAACGCCTACCGGTCGCCGTTCCGCAAGCCCGACGGCTCGTACGACTGGGAGGCGGAGCTCGACTACGGGTGGAACATGATCGACCACGCGTCCGTGGGGTCCCTGGCGGCCTGCATCGTCGAGTGCATCCAGAGCTCCGCGGGCATGCACGTGCTGCCCACGGGGTACCTCAAGGCGCTGAAGAAGCACTGCGAGAAGCGCGGCATGCTCCTGATCGTCGACGAGGCCCAGACGGGCGTCGGCCGCTGCGGCGACCTCATGGCCATCGACCACGAGGGCGTCGTGCCGGACATCCTGACCCTCAGCAAGACGCTCGGCAACGGCCTGCCCCTGAGCGCCGTGGTGACGAGCGCGGAGATCGACCGGGTGTGCGTCGAGCGGGACTACTGCTTCTACACGACGCACGTCAACGACCCCCTGCCCGCCGCCGTCGGGGACAAGGTGCTGGAGATTGTGGTGCGCGACAAGCTGGTAGAGCGGTCGCGCGAGATGGGCCGGCTGCTGCACGAGGGCCTGGCCCGGCTGCAGTCGCGGTACGGCTGTATCGGCGAAGTGCGCGGCCGGGGGCTGATGGCCGGCATGGAGATCGTCGCCGACCGCACGACGAAGGAGTCGGCGCTGGACCTGGCCAAGGCCGTCGGCGACAGGGCCTACGAGCACGGCGTCTGGGCCAATCTGAGCAGCCATCCGAGCTTCGGCGGCACGTTCCGGATCGCGCCGCCGCTGACGATCAGCCGGCTGGAGATCGAGCAAGGGCTGGCCATGCTGGAAAAGGCGTTTGCGGAGACGCCGGGGACACAACCACTGTACTAAGGAAAGAGCGCTTGTGTATCTTTTTGTATCTCAATTTCATTCCAATTAAGAGTTACACCAGGTGTATCCTTTGCATTTGCGTCCCTTGTGTTTTACATCCCTAGGAGCTAGAACTAGCAAACATGTCCCACAAGCTAGGGAACATCTGGTCAATGTCAGGCACGTTGGGCATGACGAGCTCCTGCACATGCGCCATGTCCGTCGACGGGCTCTCGTTGGACGCCAGGAGCCGCTCGATGACGCCTGTGTACTGCGCAAGGCAGATGTCCGCCACGTCCCAGTCCATCGTCTCCCGGTGGGAACGGAGGCTGTCGAGCAGCTCCTTGGCCAACGACACTGACGTCGTCTGCGCGAGGCCGGCAGGTGTGGCTTCTGCGTCTAGCGCACAGCGCAGAAGAAATGTCGTCGCCGACGTAAAAGTAAAGGCGCTTATCGGCAGCCAGAAGTCGGCCAGCTGCTGGGTGCCGAGCTCTTGTGCGAGAAAGACAATGTCCTCGGCTGCCTTGCGCACGGAGATGTAGCCGTTGGAGCGCGACGTCGGGTCGTTACTCGTCGGGTCGCTCGTCTGATGAGCACTCTTCTCAAAGTCGAGCTCAATGCGCCGATGGAGTAGCCTGACGGCGAGATAGGCCAGCCTCAAGTTGGCGGCGCCGGGGTGGTGAAGGCTGGTCCCCCGGAGGATGACGCGGCGGACGTCATCGCCCAGACAGTCTTCCCAGTTCCGGAGGGACAGATCCAGCCGCGGCAGGATCCGCGCGAGGTCGTCGGGCGTCGCGTGCAGGTCGTAGACGTGCTCGAGGTACACGTCGAGCAGCTCGCTGAGCGTGACGAGCGCGGTGTAGATCGAGGCCGCGGCGCTGTCTTGGTGCGACATGCCTTGGTGCCACAGATGATCTAGCTGCGGCTGTGGCACGTCATACTGGGATCGCTTGATGTGTGGAGGAGTTCCGTAGGCGAGGCTGCTCCATTTGTCGTGGACAATCAGCCCCCACCAGATCCTCATGCGAAGGAGCTTCTCCTGTGGGGGGATGTCCCAGTTAGTCGGGTCGCGGTTGAGCCCCAGCGAGTGCGCCAGGGACACAGCACAGCCTAGCTCGGCCGAGTTGCCCATGATGGACGTCGTCGGCCGTCCGCCGACGTTGAGGAGGATGGCGATGATGGTGGAGATGCCGGGCGCCATGTAGATTTCCGAGTAGAGGGCCTCGTTGGCCTGGTTCCAGATGAAGCGGATGTCGGGGCATTTCTGGGACGCGAGGACGGGCGACGACTTCCAAAACACCATAGTATGGGCATAGAGAACGGACAACAACGCCGGCGAGATTCTCTGCCGGTCGTGCTCGTACAGCTGCATGAACGACTGCTTATCGAGAAGCGGAAAGCAGCTGTTGACCTTGCTGAAAAACCTACGGAGGTCAGCGTACACTGCGCGGAGGATGTCTGTGGGCAGACGTATCTAACAAGTGTGTGAGTTCGCCAAGCCAGGGCTCCAGCATCTTCTCGACAATTTGGCATTTCTGTGCTCCGACGGACTGCGCCGGGGCGCTGCCCAGGGGCCGCTTGCGGACGCTGGTAAACATAACTGGCCGCTGGGCGTTTCCCAGGACATTGGAGCTTGTTCCCGGCCGGACCGACCGCCACGATGTCATCGGCTCTGCAGACAGATAGTCGGCCAACACACGGGCATCACTAGTTTCCACGGGCCCGACAATATGCGTGTTGTCTTCGTCGACTTCGCCCTCCCGTACGTGGTTGGCCGCCGCTACCAGATCAGAGAAGCCCGGGCTCACGAGGGTATGCATCGCGTCCTGCGCGGCGTGCGGAAACTGGCCGGGCAGCGACGCCGGGCCCCCGCCGCCGAGATCGGGGGAGCCTGGAAGAGTCGCCCCGCTGGATGGCACATCCTCGGAAGGGAAGTCGGCTGTGCCGGCCTGTGTGGGGTGGGCTATCTGCCGTCGGTCGTGTCGCCGGTTTCGGAATTGACTTTCTTGTCGCGTTGGGGGAAACGCGCATTCCGTGCCATAAGCTTCACACATAAAGCACAATGGCCGGCCGATAGTCTGCTTGCATCTCGACTTCCTCCTCCGACAGGCGAGGCATGCGGGCCGCAGATGCGATCGGTACGGCCGATCATCAGCACCTGTCTGGTGACTCGATCCGGCCATGGCTGAGGCTGGTCCGACACGGCGACGCTACCACGGCCTACTTTTGCCGCGGCGAACGTACTGTTATATATATTCCGTGGAAGCACACGTGACGAGCCACTGAGTTGCGCTAAGATATGTGAACGGTTTAGAACTGGAAATACTCCGGGTCTACGCCGATGTAATAAATAAATCTGTCTGCTATCTCGGAAACCGAGAGCTACGAAAGGAAACTTAATCTTCGCCATTCTAGTTCGTTGTCTTGCGCAGAGCTGTGTATTATGGTAGACACTAACCCCCCCTGAACCCCCCTGCACTAGCCACGAGACATCAAGCCTTCTCTTCAACGGGGAGAGTCGAAGTGACCGCACTGACCTTCTCACCGTTGATGGCTTCCAGGACGGCCTGGTCCCTGTGCTCGGTCACAGCAATGCCAGCTTCCTTCACTCTTTCCACAGCATCCTTGCCATCGAGAAGCACCGACGTTTCTTCGGGCGATAAGCCTTTGGTCTCCGGGAAGAAGAAGTAGATGAGGACAAAGTAGAGCAGAAGAAGGGCCAGATACACAAAATAGTAATGCTGTTCACGCTTGTTAGATTTGTCCGCATCTGGTGAAGGGAGGAAGAGAAGAAGAAGAGAAACTGACCCATCCAATCGAGTCAAACGCCAAGGGGTTGCAGTATTGGTTGAAGAACGCCATCGCATATCCCACCACCAGGCTGATGGCCACGCCCTGAGTGCGCATCGACGTGGGGAGCAGGGGGCACATGTATGCGTAGTACAGCGCACCGTAGGCGGTCTGGTAGCTGTACTGGTACAGGTAGATAAAGGCGATGACGGCTTTTCCAGCAGCTGCGTTTCCGGTGTTGCTGTACGTCGCGGAACAGGCCGTAATTATGGAATAGCTAAAGAGAGCAGAGTGAGCCCAAAGTCTCCAGGGTAACGAGCTCCGACAAAAACAAGGATTACCAGTCACGGCTTACCAGATGATCATGGCAACGGTGCTCCCAAGCCACAGATGCCGGCGCTTGAACCGGTCGATGTACATGCTCAGGGGGATGCAGTAGCACAGAAGCGAGATGGTGAGGCCGCCGTTGATTCCCTGTTGCTGGACGGCAGATGTGATACCGATACTCTTCAGGATCGGGGCCAGGTAGAAGCTGATGATACCGTTGCCGGCCCACTGGGAAATGATGGCGTTGAAGATGACGATGAAGAGGCGGTGCCGGTTGCCCTTGCCACGAACCCAGTTGGTCCACTGAGCGGAAGCCTGTTCCTGCTTGGTGATGCGGGCGGCTTCCTCCATTCTATGTTGTGCGCTGTGAGAATGTGAACGCCACAGAAAAGGACAAAAAAATAACACTTACTCGGCCAACTCCATCAACACCAGCTCATCCTCCATGTCGCCATTGGCGTGCCATTTTGCCAAGATCTCGTGGGCCTCCTGCGTTCTGCCTTTCGAAATGAGCCAACGGGGGCTCTCCGGGCTGTGGACATGTTAGATATCAAGAATCCACGTACATACGTAACGGCTACGGGGAGGTACTCACATGAAAGGCATCGCGACGAGCTGAACCACGCCGCCAATGGCTTGTCCAAAGGCAGGCACCCGCCAGCTCCAGCTGGTGCCGTACCAATAGAGACATCCAAAGGCCGTCCACGACGCGAGAATGGATCCAACAGAGTCTATCACAGGCAGTCAGCACGGAGTATCACGGCGCATGGGAGAGACCACAATTGAGCTGGGCGTACAAATACAAGAGAATGCCGAGCTCAGAGATTGCGCATGGCGCGGGTGGGCCAGTTCAAGAACGTCTGTTCATCCCGTTAGCAAGACAGGATTCCGGCAAGCGTGTGCTCGAAGCCGGACGACACCTACGAGATGAACCGGCGATGATGGGGAAGGCACCGCCAAAACCAACAATCATGCGGCCGCCAAAGAAGACCCACGGATCGTCGTGCTTGAAGACGATGACCAGCGTGCCGATGATGATGAAGCAGCAGCCAAACATAGCCGGGTAGCGCCTAGAAGAAACTGTCGGCAAGGTTGTCTCGTCCAGGTCGCGTAGAGAGCACGTATCTTACCTTCCAAACCGGTCACTCGCAATGGAAGCGGGAATGAGGGAAATCAAGTCTGTCAAAAGTGGTCAGTGAGCTGTCGTTAAGGTGTTGGTCGAGGCAAGGAAGGGTGTGACGCACAGCCGAGACTGATCGCTCCGGTCATGAGGCCTTGCGTATTCGAGTCGGGCTGGCCCATGCTCTCCAGAAAGGTAGGCATGGTGATGAGCGAGTTCATGACGGCGCCATCGTAGCCATTGATGCTGTGACGAATTAGCTTTCGTTTTCTGGTATCTCTCTTCAAAAGAGGCTGCTAATGTCTTACTATTGGCCACCGAGGAGGATCACGCATCGCCACATCAGGCCCCGGAGGCACGAGTCTCGGAACCAAGAGGCATTGGTATTGTTCTTGACGTTGACGCCTCTGAACAGGTAATTGGTCGTCTCCATGGTTGTGTGTCTTTCTGCTGCTGCGTGGCCTTTGATGCTTCTGGTGCTTGTTCATTCCCGACCGCAGAAAGGCAAGGTTAGGTGGTTATAATATACGCCTGTGACTAATATACTACTGTCTTTATCTCTGGATGGGGACCCCAGCTCGAGTTGGCCGCGGAGGAAGATGTTAGCTTCCCGCGGGCCATTGCTGATTGCCGTGGTGAGGTAGTGAAAGGGGACAAGATCGGTATCAAATATGGAGCTCGCTGTTGATATAGGTAGAAAGGTAGATTATTCCCATGTCCGTCTAGTGGCCTACCCTGGCCTCACCACCACACACGCGACGGAACTCTCTTCCCTGGAACGTAAGCATGAGCATGGCCAAGATGGGCGAGTTTCAAAAGGCCGGCCAGATCTATCGGTCCCTCGTTTCGGCACCCCGGCTTGAACAAGCAGCCTTCTTTGGGCCCCGGCCCAGTTCCTGTCAGTTCGAGTAGGCTCTCTCCCAGCACAGCGTTTAGCGCTAAAACTGATCGCGGGTGAACATGCGATAGATCTCGACTTGGTATACTCGGATGTATCTATTGCTCGGTCCACGATATCCAGGAGCCGCCAAGTTCTCCGGCTCGCGGCCTTGGCACCCGACGGCACAGCGACAACGCCCACCCCTCTCCGCCCATCTGTGGCACACATAGCCCACTCGCCCGATGGGCTGTGGGATGTGTACTTCCTAGATGAACCGGGAAAGGGCCGCTTCCTGGAGGTGTGGTCGGAGGGTGCCAAGGCCGGCGAGGTCGAGGTCGGCGAGGTGCACGGCGAATGGTTTTTTGACAGTAAGGCTCTCTCGATGTGCGCGCACCACGAGACGGTGGAATTATGAATGGCTGATCAGCGGCACCACCAGTTGCCATTGGCGCCCCCAGGTTCTCGCCGGACGGCGGAAAACTGCTGTATGTCGCCAACGCCCCTGCTGCGTCCGTCAACGACACCGACTACGTCCCATCGTTCGGCGAAGGGTACCGCAGCTTGACCAAGCCGGCCATCATCGCCTTGGAGCTGTCAACTCATGTGCTCACTACGCTCATTACCTCTCCGGTCCGCGTCGACGACAACGACGTTTACATGGTCTCCCCGAATGTTGTGGCGTGGAGCGATAATGGCATCCGGCTGGCGGTCGAAGGCTGGCGGCGGCTGGGCGATGGCAGCCAATTGGGCATGGCCTGGTGCACGAACAGGCCGTCGTCCATCTATCTCGTCGACATTCGCTTGCCCAGCTTGGAGATCTACAGCGTGCATCGGATCGGTTCTCTCGATGATTCGGCCCGTTCGCTCCGGCACCTTGCGTCATCCAAGGGGGCCATGGTGTACCTAAGCAACAAGACGGCGGCACCACATGACTCGTGCGCCCAACTTCGCTTTCTCGATCCGGCGACCGCCGCTGTCCGCGTCTTGGTGGACGAAGTCGCGACGCCGGAAAAAGGGGGGCAGTTTCCTGGCATCTATGCCCACCAGATGCCCGCTCAGCCCTTTCTCGCGGTCGGCGGCGAAGACTATGTCGCGCTTACGAGCGCATGGGGCTGTCGTGAGGCCTGCGTCCTGGTCAACATGCAGAGCGGGCACCTCGTTGACCTCGCCAGCCTTCTACTCGCGGCAGAGAACGGCGGCACATGGGACCCACGCGCCAGCTGGGAACTGCTGTGCACGAACGACGCAGCCACGGCCCTGTTTTCGGTCAGCACGCCGACCACGATGCCCAGCCTCGTGGCCATCGAGTTTGCGGCCAGCCCCAGCCTGACGGTGGCCGCGGTCACGATGGTCGCCAAGCCGCGAATCGCCGGCAGTGGTATGATTATGTTTTCCAGGTCGTCCGATCAGCTCCGCAATACCATGCTGACATTCTGCGACAGTATCAGAAGCGCTCTCGGCGCTCGACTTCGGTATCTACCCAACGGCCCTGCACGATCCGATGGAGTCGCTGGTCGTGTCGCCTTGTCCCCTGTCGACCCTGGAATCGACCGCGCCCCCTATCATTCTCTTTCCACACGGCGGCCCCCACAGCCACGACTCCACGGTGTTCCAGGCGCTCCGGGCCGCGTACGCGCTGTGCGGCTATCTGGTGGTGCAGCCCAACTACTACGGCTCGACCGGATACGGGCAGGCGTACATTCAGCGCCTGCTGCCGCCCGCCCTCTCCGTCCAGGAAGTGCAGACGACCATGGCCGTGGTGCCCACGCTCGAGGCCATGGGACTGCTGTGGGTGGAAGGCAAACGATTTCTTGTGGGCAGCAGCCACGGTGGCTACATCGCAGGCTGGGTGAGCGGGCGATGCCCCGACGCGCTGGACGCCGTGGTCATGGTGAACCCAACCATTCACTATCCGGCCATGATCCACTCGACCGACATCCCGGACGTGATCGCGACGTCGTCGGGCGTCCCGTACCCGCACAACTGCCCGCCGACCACGCAGACGCCCGAAGAGTACGCAAAGTGCTACGCTTGCTCGCCGATTTCGGTTGTGGACAAGGCACGAACGCCGACCATGCTGCTCCTCGGCGCAGACGACGGCCGGGTGTCTCCCGAGCAGGGACGCATGTGGTTCCACGGGCTGAAGAAGAACGGCGTACCGGTCGAGATGAAGATCTACAAGGGGGAGAGGCACGTCCTACATGCGACCATCCCGGGCCTTCTGGGCCTCTTTGACGAAAGCGCGCGGTGGCTGCAAAAGTACACGAGCTAGGAATAGTAATCGACCTAGAAATCATAAGACGTACCTATCCATACAACTTAGAAATATGGATACGTAACTAAAACCGTGAGAAAGTGATTGTCAAGCCTGGGCCCAACTCTCACATGATAACATAGATCAAGGTGAAGCCTGCGTATTTTATTTTCGAACATGCATGCGGATTGAAACAGCTATTCTTCCAGATATAATCCCTCGTCTGGCGGCGGCACGCCGTACCAGTCAAGCCCCAGCTTGTCCTCCGGATCGGGGTCGGGCATCTGGTAGTATCCGTCGTAGCGCCACCATGTCCGGTCCTCCCACACGTCTTCGACAGGCAGGACGCCTTCCGCCTTCATCTGGTCGCGCGTGGCCTCCACCTGCCGCCAGACCCGGAGCAGGTTCTCGCCCGCCACCTTGGCCAGCTGGTCCTCCGTCGCCCCTCGGTCGAGGATGGCCGCGAGCAGCCGCGGATAGCACTTGACGTCCTCGAGTCCCGGGATGACAGACGCAATGCCGTCAAAGTCGGAGCCGAGCCCGACGTGGTCCCACCCGATCCGGCCCGCAATATAAAAGAGGTGATCGAGGACGTCGTCCAGCTTCGCGTCTCGGCGGAACGTGGCCACGTGCTCGGGCACAAAGGTGACCATGACTATGCCGCCGTTCGCCGGCACCAGGTCGAGGATGTCGTCGGGCACGTTGCGCGGACAGTCGAAGACGGCCTGGGCGTTGGAGTGTGAGAACATGACGGGCGCGCGGGTCAGCGACAGGGCCTGGCGCGCGCAGTCGGGGGAGACGTGCGAGAGGTCGACGATCATGCCGAGGCGGTTCATCTCGACCAGGGCCGCCCGCCCCAGAGCCGAGAGGCCGCCGTGGACCGGTCCGATCTTGGACGTCGAGCTGTCGGCAAAGGCGTTGTTGCAGACATGGGTCAGTGTGCACTGAAAAGCAGGTTAGTATCTTACGTCTTTTTTAATTATACAAGGAGGATGGTCAACGTACATATCGAACGCCGAGCCGATGGAACACACGGATAATGCCAATGCTGTTGCCGGCCATGTGCAGCCTGTGCGTAGTAGACTCTTAGCTTCGAACCTTCGAACGGACGGGCTACCGGTAGAACAGGTTGCTTCTCTCTCACCCTTCAATGCCGATGGAACACGCGATCCGGCCCGATTCGTAGATGGCCTTGACGTCGTCCGGCCCGTACACGATCTGGAAGACGTCCGGGTACGACTCCACCAGACGCAACGTGAGGTCAATCTGCTCCAGAGCATCGCGGGCCATGTCAGAGTACTCGGGCGTCGAGAAGTTCTCAGCGGACCGCAGGCACGGCACGCACACCGACCAGAACTGGCCGCCAACCGCCCCTTCGCGAAGTCGTGGAATGTCGGTCATGCCCCGTTCAAACCCCTTTTGCAGATCGAATTTGGGGTTGTTGTTGATCTTGCCATGGAAGATCGCACGCGGCTGCTGCGGCAGGTCATTGTGGCCGTCGATGAGCGGCGTCGAGAGCAGCACTCTCTTCACGCGCTCGTCGATATCAAGTCGCTGGTAGGGGTGCAGTTCTGCCATCGTCTCGTTTTCTGGAAATCCCACGATACAACGCAATGGAAAAATCGAGTTGTCGATTACCTCCACGGACGTTTGAGCACGTCCGCGACGACAACTCGCTCCATCAGCGTTTCGTTCCTTTTCTTTTTCGTCTTTCCAGAAGCCGTAGCGCGATACGACCGATAACGATATGGCGGTCTTGAAGTTGCATGTTGCCCGCGGGCCACGGAAAAGTAAGATCGCCCTGGGGCTAGTTGCCCCGGGCCAAAGACGGCCTTGAAAGAAGTGGAACGACACTCGGTGGGCTCTCCGCGCTTCACCTTGTCCGACGCCTGCGTCTGGGTTCTCTGGTCTTCTTTATCCGACAAGAATACGCAACCCGGCAACAAGGCAAGCCAAAAAGAACATAGAAACGTGGGAAATTCCAACAAGTGGTTCGCACGCAACCTATACGTGTCGGAAAGCAGCGACGAATACTTGGGGCATCACTCTGGGATTTGATGCAAGTGAGGTTTTATGGATGCTGGTGGTAGCGTATGAATTGGCATGATGGCTATTTATTTTGACTCTGTCTAATTTTACCAGTAAGATGTTAACTAGTTACACGTTATGTGTCAGCTTTCAGCCGTGTAACGCTGTAGGTAGAGTTTTGGTAACGCAGCGCAGAACAGACGCCAGCGTGTCACCTTGCAGAATACGATGGAAGGAAACCAAAGAGAACAAAGCCAAAGAGCCGCTGTAAACGTCGATGGTCGTCTGTCTTGGGCACTGCAACGTCACTTTTTATTTTATTTTGGTTTTATTGCACGTACAGAAAGCAGACAAACTCATGTTCTACCGAATAAGTTTCGGAATAGCATATTTGAAGACGTTCTCCGGATCATACTTTTTCTTAAGTGCTACCAGCGTCGGATAATTGTTGCCGTAGACCTTTTCAAAGTCGGAGTCATTGTCTTGCTGTGTTACGTACGAGTCTTCCAGAACGTTGTCAGGATCGCCTTCGCGAAGTTCTTTGACAAAGGCTTCCGCCCATCTAAAAAGAAACTGTCAGCATTTGCTCGTTGCAGGACGTAAAAAGGCATGCTGTCGATCAAACAACTCCCAGCACGTTGGCGAGCCAAGAAAGCAAAAACACAAAATTTGGAAAGGGACGTACGCAGTCGACTTCTTGCTCGACTCCTCGTCCGAGGCAAGAGCGGGAATCAAGAGCATGAGATGCTCGGTCCGCGACCCAAACACGGAGTCGTCGTTCTGCCGAGGCGACCTCAGCGGATTGACGGATATGCTGGTGTCGCTTCCGGGCAGGCTCGCATTGTACTTGGCCAGGATCGCGGCGGTCTTGGGTGTGACCCGCCGGATGTTGAGCGAGTACGTGCGGCCGTACAGGCCATACTTGACGACCTTCTCATTTTGCTCAACGTATGCGAACGCCGAAAGCGCACCGACTCGTTTCACAATGGGCGTTCCCAACGCAGCCACCTTGTCGATCCACTTGTGCGCCTCATCATGGTCTGGTCCCGTCCAGGCCAAGTTCAGCGCGAACACAGGCCCGGGGGGCAGCAGCAGACACATGTTCTGCACGGACAGCTCCAGCGGCAAGCCCTCCTTCAGCCAACCTTCGTATGCCGCAGGGAATGCCTCCCAGCTACCTTCGACGCTGCCGGGCGCCATGACGACGAGAGCAGAGACCATCTAGAGCAAAACGATATGAGCACGTGGTTCTCGAGAAAACGGATCCGCACGAAGATGACCCGGCTTACCTCGCGCAGAGGGTACACCTTCACCGTCAGCTCCACGATGACGCCAAAGATGCCGCCGCCGCCGCGGATGCCTTTCAGCAACTCGTCGTCCGCCACCACGATGTCGCCGCTTGCATTGACCAACTTGGCGCCAAGAATCTGATCAACACCAAGACCAATGTTCCCCGAGAACGGCCCATAGCCGCCCAGTGTTGCCCAGCCCACATAGCCGACGCTTGCGATGGATCCGCTGCGGATTACAAAGGGGTCAGCACATTGTTCTACAGTACGCGGCGGGTTTTGCATTTATACGTGACGCACACAGGCGTGACCAAGTCGTGCTTCCCCAGCTCTCGTAGAAGGTCGCGGTGACTGGCGCCGCCACCAACGCGCGCAGACGACTTCGACGCGTCTACGTCCACGTAGCTGATGTCGCGCACATCGATGGTCAGGGCATTGTGCACCTGGGAGCGGGCGTGGCCGTCGTGACCGCCGCTCCGGACAACGAAGTCGACATCGTTCTCGCGACAGAAGCGCACGAGTGCCTGCACATCCTCGGCAGACTGCGGCCGCGCGATGGCGAGCGGCTCGGCGGGTGTCAGTACGAAGGTCAGCTTCACGGAGTCGAAGTCTGGCGCGTCGGGCGTATAGAGCTTTATGTTAGGGTACTGTCCCAGGTAGTCTTTGAGAGCAGCCGCCGTGGCGGTCGATGCGGGTGCCATGTTTGCTTGAATCGAGTGCGTGGTGATCGCGAGGGTCTTGCGTTTTTCTTCTCTAGTAGCACAAGTTGGGCGAACGACGGAGTACATATGCGAGTACAGCGGGCACTGGTCGAACCCGTCGGCCGACGAGTATTCCGTATTCCAAATAGTGTCCTGCAAGTATGATAGGACGGTAGGATGGAAGGATGGAAGGATGGATGTACCAGGGCTATACGAAGTGATGAGGCTCACCGACAGGGGGCATGTTGTGGGGGACGCAAGATGCAATAGACTTGCCCGCTAACTCGCGCTGGTAACATGACCGCATTAGCTCCTTCGACAAGTTTCCGACCACCCAGTCGCCGTTCCACCTCTGTCGATCTTGACAAACTAGGCAGTTAGAAGGAGTGCTGCTTTTTGTCAGCTTCAGGTCCTGAACACGAGCTCGCTATCTCGGCCAGGAATGGGTGATATTTATGCGCGACGTAGACAAGCCACGGTGGGGATGCGCTTTTGGGTGAAAGAAAAATGTTACCTACTCTCAACGTGGTGGGACGGACAGGAAGAAAGGCTTTCCCGTTACGTAAAAACGGAGTCTATACTCCGTATGGTTTTGTTTATTATCAAGGTAGATATCTTGACGGGCTCGGATGACCGCGTGCTTGACTCCAGTGTCTCAGAGTGTGAAGCCCGTTTCTTTCATCCAACCGCGTACGACTGCTTGCCGTGGCCCATTCGGTCGTGATCTGGACTCCGTGCCGATTTAGAATGATGATTTGGGCGTTTCTTCTTTTAAGGACCCAAGCGGCGGGTACGGCACGACCCGGATCGTCCCTTGCAGTAGATGGAATAGTTCATCCCCTTTCCCCGCCATTTGAGGAGGAACGACGTCCCCTACGGAAAGAATAGGGAAGTGGAAAATGAAAAGGGCACCTTCATACAAGCACGGAGGGATGCAGGATGGCGTATAGTAGAACCCATGGCGTTGCATAATGCCAACGGTTCTCCATTCGGTCGCTAGAGAATGAACGGCGAGAATAGAATCTAATCCATTCGAGAGAAATCAAAGAAAACAGCAACACGGATCATAGGCTTTTTAGAGTGACTGTACTCGTACGATAAACGCATCACAGACGCCAAAAATGCAATACGGAGATCCAATTGTGTGTAAATAAATGAGTTGGGTATCAAGTTATCTTCCCTCTGTTTTCTATCCATCGACACTCCTCCGCCCCGTCCTACTCCTCCACCTTCTTCTTCTCCTCCCGCCGCTCGAGGTACACCCGCCGCAGCTCAAAGACGACCTCGACGGTGATCAGCAGGATGATGATCCACTCGAGGCGCGTGCCGTGGCGCTCGCTCGAGATCTCGCGCAGCACCGTCGCGATCTCCTGCGCGTAGTCCATCTTCTGGTTCAGCGTCTTGATGCGCACGCCCACGTCCAGCGCGCGGCCCACCTGCTCGTAGTAGCCCTCGAGCCCCAGCTCCGCGCGCGCGTCCCAGAAGATGTCCGGCAGCGCGTCCGTCAGCTCGCGGTAGTGGTTGAGCTGCGCGCGCAGGCTCAGCAGCTCGCCCGTCTTCTGCAGGATGAACTTCTGGGAGAGGTGGCGCAGCCCCCCGCCCCACGCCGAATGCCCCTTCTGCCCCCGCCGGCCCAGCATCTCCGGGATCCGCCGCGTGCTCTCAAAGTAGTCCGTGAACGTCCGCTCCAGCACCGCCAGCTTCGTGCTGCGCGCCAGGCCCGACGAGAAGGCGATCTGCGCGCGCGTCGTCGCCAGCCGGTCGCCCTCGGCGGCCTCGTGGCGCGTGCCCAGCACGACGACGTCGCCCCGCATGGCGCTCGTCTCGCGCGCGGCGTCGCGGCGGAAGTCGAGCGTCTCGGTCTCGCGCTCGGCCACGAACGGGTCGGCCGCCGCCGCCACAAGGTGCTCCGTGGCCAGCGCGTCGACGGCGTCGGCCGGCAGGCCCCAGCCGACCAGCGTGCCGGACTCGAACACGAACAGGTCGACCTCGCGGCCGGGCTCGTCTTCAGACCCGTTTTCGGCCCCGTCGCCGACCCCGTCGTCGGCCCACCACTTGCGGGCGTGCACGACCTCGTGCGACTCGAAGCCGCTGCCGTCCGGGTCGAGGCGGAACCCCTGCGCCCGCAGCAGGGCCATGACCAGCTCCATGTCAAAGGACTCGGCCAGGCACACGGCGCTGATGACGCTGCTGCCGTCTTCGTGGCCGGCCTCGATCTCGCCGAGCTCCTGAGCCTCCCGGTGAAGCTTGTTGAGGCGCGTCGACAACGGCGTCGTGGAGGTCGAGGCGACACGCCCGCCTTCTGTTGTTGTTGCAGTCTTCGTGCTCGCCGTGGCCGCCCGGTCCGAGGAGAGACCCGTGTTGTCTCCCTTTGGCGTCGCAGACGGAGCGCCCGGCTGCTGCTGGGCAATCACGGCGACGCGGCGCAGCGAGTGCTTGGCGCCGGCCGACCGCGGTTTTCGTTTGGCCGCTATCGTGGCGCCGGCCGATGGCGGCTGTGGTAGTGCGTCTTTAGCTGGCGCGCCTCCTCCTTTACCGCCATCAGGCTTTGCTCGACCACCGTCCTCGCTCCCGTCGGGCCGCAGAAGAAGATTTGACGTGAAGAAAGTGCGCCGCCGAGGCATGCCCGCCGGGGCTGTGCGGTGGAAGGCGCAGCGCCGGGCCGAAGGTGAGGCACTCGCGACGGCGGCCGCGGCGCTATGACTCGTAGGCGGCCGCAGCCGCACGTGGCCGCTGGATAACAGGCTTGTCCGGCTGGTGCTGCTGAGGGCACGCGACTGCGGTGGCCTGCGTGGCGAAGACGACAACTTTCCAGCTGCTGTGGCCGCAGCACGGCCGAGCCGGCTGGACGGGGAAGAGAGTGCTGGCGAGAGCATGGTGAATCAGGACGCGGTCGCCATGCAACGGTTACGTGTAAAAAAGCCGTCTTGATGAGTTTGGCATTACGCAGTAATACTGGCGTGCTGTTTTTTTGTATTTGTCTTGCGGCAGTTGCAGATGCAGTTTGGCCCGGCTAGGCTCGGCGAATTACAGGCCTGCATTTTCGCTCCTTTTCGGCTCTCGAATTGCTCGGATTGGTGAATATATAACGGTCTGGCCCCGACAGTTGCATATCCAGGCAGACGCATTTCGACGAGCAAAACCAAACGATAAAAACAGAAGCGCATTTTCTGTCGTGGGACGCGATTCAAGTCGCCTCATTTCTTCTATCCTCTCGTGTTTTCCTCTTTACGGCTCTCGCCCACCCACGTCACTGCTCGCGCGACCCCGGTCGTCCTCTACACCCTCCGGCAGAACTACGTCACAGCGTAGCCCCTCTAGCGGCTCAACGTGCGGGGTGGGTGTCCTTGCCCTGATCAGTCCTCCGCGGTGTCCAGCAAATTCAATTAAGCGGGGGCCTCATCCTCTTCTGCTCTTCTTCGACACACTCTACTCTACGGACGCGCCGACAACAGTAAGATACATGATACCTTCGTCCCCCCAACAGACCAACGAACGGACTGCCTCGTGGCCTGGCGATCAGCCCTGACTCGCCGAACAGGCCCAGTGTATTTTATTCTCTTCACTAAGACCCCTTTTCACGTGGGCCAGCGGAGCGTCTCTCGTCGACTCTTGCGTCCTTTTCCTCATATTCTGTTGCAGCCTTTCCGTCTTGTCTTTCGCCCTCCCGTCGATCTTCGCTCAGACCACCACCTGCCAACTTTTATTCGCCTCTTCGTCTTTGTTCCCCAGAGTGATCGACACATCTGCATCTGCACGCGGGCCAAGCGGGTTAAACGGCAGCAGGACAATCCCTGAATCCACACAGGGTACGGGGTACCTAGGGAAGACATAGTAAGTGACAAGCAGTACGTGAACTATCTTGAACACTGTTGCCCAGTGTAATCAACAACATACACACACACACACACACACACACAAATCCATATGTAAGATACATATACGTGGCGTTTCTCGGTTGCCGAGCATCGTCAGGCTTTTTTCCTCTTTCCTTCTCTCCTTTTTTCCTTTCTTTCCTTTCCCCTAATCTATCTTTCTGTCTTTCCATCTTTCCTCCATTCTTTCTTCTTTAATTTTCCTCAACATATTCCCTGTAGCAACACAATTCGTATACACAGAAAGATACAATGTCCTACGCCATGACCCCCGTAACTAACAATTACCCCTTTGCCTTCGCAGGGAAGCGGCCCATCATGGACGCGAAGGAGCGCTTTTACCGCCACTTCCAGAACGAAGTTCAGGGTACGTCTGCCATCATATCTTACCACCACCACTACATTTTTTTTTTACCTCAAGGCTGACACCTAACCCCACAGACATTCAGGACCACATCGGCCGGCTCGGCTCAATCGCCATCGTCGGCGGCGAGCGCAAGGATGCCACCGACAGCATCCTCGCCAGCATCTCCAAGCTGTCGCTCGAGGTGGCCGACGCCTCGGAGTTCATCCCCGCCTACGACCAGCGGACATATTCTGCGGTATGTGAAACCGACTCATTTTATTGACTTATTTATATTACAAACCATACCTAACTCTTCTAGGCCGTCAAAACACTCACCGACCAGCTGAACGATGAGGTCACCCGGCTGGCACCCAAGGCCCGGTTTCAGTTTAAGCGCGCCGCCAGGACGGCCGACCCGTCCGCCGCTGCCGCCCCCAAGAAGGCAGACCCTAGGCTCCTCCGCGGGTCCATGCC
Organism: Sporothrix brunneoviolacea; assembly: GCA_021396205.1. Lineage (NCBI taxonomy): Eukaryota > Fungi > Ascomycota > Sordariomycetes > Ophiostomatales > Ophiostomataceae > Sporothrix > Sporothrix brunneoviolacea. Next base: position 137,600 of record WNYD01000056.1, read on the forward strand.
CGCCCTGGCGGCCGGTACGACGGACCAAACGCAGGACGCCACCATCGCCGCCTCAGAGACACTCGATGCCGTCGGTGCCCTGCCGTCGTTTGCCGCCAAAAATTACAACGCGGAAATTACCAGAAATTTGAGCTCCGGCGGCATCCGCAAGCCCAGCTTCTCTTCCGCTCGCGAGGTCGCCCTCTCCGGCCACACCGGCCTCCACATCATCCTTCCGCTTTCGGCGTCACGTGCGACCGCGTCCGGCAGTCTGACCGACCTGCACAGCTGCGTTATCGACATGTCGGTACCCACGGCCAGCACGGCCCGTGATGGCGGCGGCGCGCCGTTCCAGAGCCTCATGCTGCGCAATATCGACCGCAGCCTCGTCGTGGCGGGCCACGTGGCAGGCGCCGTGCACGTCACGGGTCTCCAGAGCTGCGTGCTCGTCGTGGCGGCGCGCCAGGTGCGCATCCACGAGTGCGTCGACGTGGATGTGTATCTGAAGTGCAGCGGTCGGCCAATCATCGAGGACTGCCGGGGCATGCGGTTTGCGACTCTTCCAAAAGCGTATTCCAATCAAGACGGGGACGACGGGGAAAACAAGTGGGACCAGGTGGACGACTTCAAGTGGCTGCGGTCGGACCACTCGCCCAACTGGAGCGTGCTGCCCGAGGCGGAGCAGCTGCCCGAAGCTGTGTGGACGGGCGCCGTGGCAGGCGGTCTGGGGCTGGGAACAGAGGACGTGTTGCGCGCCGTTGGTATCGGGAAGGCGTGAGGAGGGGGGAGGTTTCGATGGGAGAGCGTTTCGTGGGCGCGAAAATGGCGTTTTTGGGTATCGTTTGGATGTAACAAAATCGGGTCGTCAGCGTAGCAGCGTAGCTTTTGAAAATAATGATTCGGTGTTTTTCGTTGCGTTCGTTGCGATCGTTGCGTTCGCTTCCTCTTTGCTCACTGTGCTTTTCTCTGTTTTCCCTGCTTCCCCCCTCACAACTCCATCTTGTCGGCATCGCGCTGATCGCCGGCCGCCGCGAACCGCGCCCCGTCCGCACGCAGCCGCGCCAGCATGTCCCGCTGGGCATCGATGCGCGCCTCCAGCTGCCGGATCTCGGTCTCCTGCGCGGCAACGGAGCGGCCGATGTCGGGAAGCGTCTTGATCTCGGCGCGGGCGTGCTGCAACTTGTGCTTAAGGCGGTCGGTGGCATTGGGGAGGTCGCGCAGGTTGATAGGCGGACCGGCAGCGCCACCGGCGGTACTCTCTGCTGCACCAGCAACTGCCGCCGGCGTCCCTGCAGCACCGCCTGCTGCTCCTCCCGGCTGCGGCGTGGCCTCGGCCCCGACACCGCCTCCTCCAGCCGTCGTCGACTGTGGCGGCCGCAGACGCGCCAGGATGGCGGCGAGCTCGGCGGTCGTGTCCAGCGCGTCGGGCGAGAACGTCTTGGGGAGGGCGAGGGGGTGAGACATGTTGAAAGTGTATCGGCGGTGGCTCAATGGGGGCACGAGGACAAGGTGAGGAGTGCCTGTTTGTTTCTGCGAAGAATGGCTGAATCAACGAAATCGCTAATGTAGAGAGGAGCTGTTGGAACGTTGCCAAGCTACTGGGCAGGAACGCGCCAATGCATGCAAGGTGCGGCGACACTGTGCAGCCGCGCTAGCTGCTGCAAATCCGTACAGTATTGTACAGTGCTATCGCAATAAATACTCGTACGTTATCAGCGGTTACCCCGCCAAGGTCCCGCCAACGGCGAAAGCGTTGAATTCGCCCAGAGAAGGCCCGAGATAATAATAGCGAGCATTACAGAACTAATAAAAAAAAACAGGAGAGAGCTCACCTGTTTTTTTGGCGATTATCTTTGTTGCCTCTTCTCGAAAATCACGCAGGCGTTTTTTTTCTTTCTCTTCTCCCACAACATACCACTTTCTTTCTAGACCGCGTTGATAGATAGAACAAGTTCGAACTCGAATTGGTCTCTTTTCGACCTTTTCCCCATTTCCTCCCTTTTCACCTACAACCACAATCGATCAACGAGACCAGCGAAGATGGTCAAAGTCGAGCAAAATGCCTGCCTCAGTACGTCCCCCGTCCACTACAATGCCTAAACCCTTCCCATCCGGCGGCGAGTCAGAGCGTGTACACGGGGTGAAGGGGGAGGGGAGCGGAAGCAGAACGAAGACAGACATGTTGGCAGAAGAACACGGAGCGGCGACGGGAGGAGAAGGAGAGACGAGGGAAAAGAAGAAGATCGCGTTGGTCGACCCCATCCTCGTCGCCGCCTACGTGCTCGTCTACATCGAGATCGCCTGGCTAATCGTCTTGCTCGTGCGCGCCGCTGCGGCCGCTGCCATTTGAACCCAACCAAAACAGTCGTCATTGATGGCTGGGGTATTCCGTCTGCCGAGTCGCCCAAGAACGGCGATGCCATCGCGGCCGCCGAGACGCCCGTGATGGACGCCTTCGCCAAGAGCCCCACGGGCTGGACCGAGCTCGAGGCGTCCTCGCTGGCCGTCGGCCTGCCCGAGGGCCTGATGGGCAACTCCGAGGTCGGCCACCTCAACATTGGCGCCGGCCGCGTCGTGTGGCAGGACGTCGTGCGCATCGACGTGTCCATCAAGAAGGACGAGTTTGCCAAGAACGACGTCATCCACGACGTGCTGACGAAAGCCAAGAACGGCACCGGCCGTCTGCACCTGTGCGGCCTCGTGTCGCACGGCGGTGTTGTGAGTTTTCCTTCGTTCGGCCACTAGGTATATTCTACTCTTGCTGACCCTTATTTCCCCCAGCACTCCAAGCAAGAACACCTCTACGCCATCCTCCGCGCCGCCAAGGCCGCCGGCGTGCCTGAGGTGTACATCCACTTCTTCGGCGACGGCCGCGACACCGACCCCAAGTCCGGCCTGGGCTACCTCAAGGAGCTGCTCGAGACGGCCAAGGAGATCGGCACGGGCGAGATCGCCACCATCGTCGGCCGCTACTACGCCATGGACCGCGACAAGCGCTGGGACCGCGTCGAGATCGCGCTCAAGGGCCTGATCGCGGGCGAGGGCGAGGCCAGCGAGGACCCGCTCAAGACCGTGGAGGAGCGCTACGCCAAGGGCGAAAACGACGAGTTCCTCAAGCCCATCATCGTGGGCGGCGCCGCGCGCCGCATCCAGGACGACGACGTCGTCTTCTTCTTCAACTACCGGTCCGACCGCGTCCGCGAGATCACCCAGCTGCTGGGCGACGTCGACCGCTCGCCCAAGCCCGAGCTGCCCTACCCCAAGAACATCACGCTCGTCACCATGACCCAGTACAAGGCAGACTACCCCTTCGCCATTGCCTTCCAGCCCCAGAAGATGGGCAACGTCCTGGCCGAGTGGCTCGGCAAGCAGGGCGTCGAGCAGGTGCACGTGGCCGAGACCGAGAAGTACGCCCACGTCACCTTCTTCTTCAACGGCGGCGTCGAGAAGGTCTTCCCGCTGGAGACGCGCGACGAGGCCCAGGACCTCGTCCCCTCCAACAAGAGCGTCGCCACCTACGACCTGGCCCCCGAGATGTCGGCCGCGGGCGTGGCCAAGCAGGTCGCCAAGCGCCTCGGCGAGCACAAGTTCCCCTTCGTCATGAACAACTTCGCGCCGCCCGACATGGTCGGCCACACGGGCGTGTACGAGGCGGCCATCGTCGGGTGCGCGACGACGGACAAGGCCATCGGCGAGATCTACGAGGCCTGCAAGAAGGAGGGGTACGTGCTGTTCATCACGGCCGACCACGGCAACGCCGAGGAGATGAAGTTCCCCGACGGCAAGCCCAAGACGTCGCACACGACCAACAAGGTGCCGCTGGTGATGGCCAACGCGCCCGCCGGGTGGCGGCTGCGCACCGACGTGGATGGCGTGCTGGGCGACGTGGCGCCGACCGTGCTGGCGGCCATGGGGCTGCCGCAGCCGGACGAGATGACGGGGCAGAGCCTGCTGGTGAAGGAGTAAGCGTTTGCATGAGGTGGATGGGGTGTTGCCCATTGTCCTTATTTCTTACTTTGCGCAAGACACGATAGATCCATAGATCATGGAAATTTACAAAGAATCACCCACAGCTTACGAGGACCCCCCCCCCCCACCAGTCCCTTGAAAGTAACCCCAGCTCTACGATACTGAAATGGACCCCCTTGCCCCCGAATCGCTGTCTGCCAATTGCGCCGCATGTTGCCAATGGTGGAGGATATTGCCCTAGTTTCTTAAGGTCGACGAGCGCCGCCGTTGGACTCCTCGACGGGCGTGACGTTTGTCAACGCGGTGCACGTAGTACAGGTCGACAAAAGCCGACGCCCAGGAGACGCCTGGCGCTCGGCAAAGGGACGTCGTAGACGTAGGGCGCGTTCAAGCGGGTGGTCTGCTGGTGGGGGGTGTTGCCAAACTTAGTCACCTCAAATTACAACCTCACCACTTCTTATAGTTCCCCTCCACGGCAGACCAAAAAATAGCTTTACATCACGACAATTCGCTCAGCGTCAACTAGCGAACCTACCTTAAACCCACCTCACGCTTCTGGGAGCTCCCAACCAAACCCGATTCAGTCCAGCCCAGCATGTCATGTTCGGAACCGTAAGCCCCCGGCGCCTAGTGCCCAGTTCCTATAGCTTGCTTTCATCCTGACGTCTTCGTGCTAGTGATGAGATTACGGAGCGCATCACGCGTGCTTCGATGAATCGAGATATACTAGAGGCCTTGCAGGCCAAATTAGCCGAAAACCCAAGTCTGAGCCTCGACCTCGAGATGCCCCGATTGCAATTTGAGGCCAAGAAGAAACACTTTCCACATCCAATGGCAACGCTCCTTCAAGGACGGCATAAACCCCCTAAGCCGAAGCCACAGCGCTTCCCTGCCGCTCTCCTGAGGTCGACCGAGAAGCCCGTCGTTTTAAGCCCTCTCTCAGAAGCTATAAAGGCACTTTTCTTTACTGGGGATGATGGGGGCTCTGAAGATGGAGAGAGTCTAGATAAAAGCGTCCGTCGAGTGGTTAAGCACGCACAGGTTGTTACCGAGCTTCTAGGGCGCGGGGGTGTTTTACGGTGCGGCGACAAATCTGGGCTCGACATTGCTATCAAGATCGTTCCAGCATCGACGAACGGCCCAGAAACCGAGTACCTCACCTTGCAATATCTTGCCGAGCATGCCCCAGACTTTCCGGCACCCAAGCCACATGGCCTCATTGGATTAGGCAACTCCAGGTTAATTCTAATGTCCTACATCCCATCTGTCACGTTAAAAAGTGTGTGGTCGACTCTAAGTCACTACAACAAGCTCTCGATCCAGCGACAATTAGATCAACTTTTCACAAGGTTACGCGATATCAAGCAACGAGGTGGGCGACTCGGTGGCGTTGGAGGAACAGGGGTGAGCAACAGTCATGCCTGGATGGAGCATACTGACACAGCAAAACCATTGTGACAACGGCCACCGAGTTTCGGGACTTTCAGTTTTCGATCGAGGCGCCTTGCGGTCCGGAGTACACAGCATTCCTTAAAAGCCTTCTACCACATCCCGACGCCAACGAACCAGCCGTCTTCACTCATGGTGACGTCTTTCCCGGCAATATCATGGTCGACGTAGACCGATCGGGAGAGTACGTGGTTACTGGGATCATCGACTGGGAAGAGAGTGGCTTTTATCCGCCGTGGTTCGAGCCGAGCAAGGTGCTTTACACCTTTAATGAAGGTGGTAGGAACGACCTGCAAGACTGGTGGAGGTATTTGCCAAGCTGCATCGCCCCGGCGGGTCACCCAGTTGAATGGGCCGTCGGGAGGCTGTGGGACAAGGCCAACGGCATTCATGCTTAAGCTCCTATGGGCTGAGCACGAGCAAACTGAGGGTGATGTGAGGATTATTTAGTTTATGGCAAGTCGAAGAAGTGACGGCATAAAACAACTGCGCCTCTGCGGCTGTTGCGATAGCGAACGAGATGAGATGATGTCACATTAATAGCTGTATTTTGTAGCTTGCGAACAGTGGATAGCTATACAAGACTCGTAGTGCCTCAGGCACGCAGTGATGTAACACTGCCTCTGATGCCAACTATGAAACTAGAAAGAAAGAAAATAAACCAAAAACCAAACGACCGCAAAAACTAGACGCCTATCAGAGGGATCGGACGATGGTCCCCGTTCATAACAGCTAAAGGAGGCTTGTTCTTATGAAAGAAATTTGGGCGCTTTCATTTATATGACTATTCTCGTGTCTAGAGTAGTACTTTTAACGTTTATATATATGCGCTTAATACAACTGCACTATATTAAACTGGCTCGAGACCGGGAGTACGAATATGCACCATAGACAACATATTGCCGTATCTGGGCGGGCGGTTTATGTACCCTTAGGAACTGGACACAAACTGTGGCTCTGCGTGTTGCTGCGAGAGCTAACAGAAATGACGCATTTGCGCTGTTTGACTTTAGAACAGAAAAACATCATCATTGGAACGAGTCCCTAACCTATGTACATACATTACACCGGGCCTCCCTGCCACCCCTCCTAAATACATCACTTCGTTCATATTCACGGTGTTTGGTCTATGACGCCAAGCTCTGTCTTGGGAACGCCGCATGCCAACGGCCCGTCGTCGTTGACGGTCGAGCGCCGAACGTCGCGCGCGGTCATGGTCGTCGTGTACGGGTTGGCGCGGTGCATGGACTGCCGGTTGTCCCACCAGACCATGTCGCCGCCTGAAAGCCATTCCATGCTGAAGACGTACTTGGGCTGCGTGCACCAGTCAATCAGCTCCCAGATGAGCTTCTCGCTCTCTTCTTGACCCCACCCGACAACCTTCTTCGCGTGGGCTGCGAGGTAGAGCGTCTTGCGGCCGTCGGGCGCGATCTGCACGAGCCTGTGGTATGCGGGGGGCTCCTTTGCGCGCTCGTGCGGCAGGGGCTCGCGGAACGTCTCGGGCGAGCCGAGGCGGCGCGAGTGCCACAGGTCGTGCTCGATGATGAGGTCCTCGAGCGCGGCCTTGCGCTCTTCGGGGAGGTCGGCATAGGCTCGCCGGGTATCGGCAAAGTGCGTCCAGCTGCCGCCGCGCGCAGGCGAGCCGTGCGAGAGGAGCAGCGAATACTTGGCTCGCGGTTGGTGGAAGGAAGAATCCTGTATTATGTCGTTAGTTTGCTGACAAGGCCCTCTCTCGTTGTCATTTTAGCTTACCGTGTGCCACAGAGCATTCCCCCGGCTATGGTGCCATCTGCGGCTGTTGGGTTCGACAATAGTCCCGTCTAGGTTGATGCTACAGAGAGCACGAGGTCAGTCAGTCTCCAGTTGTAAACCAGCAATGCAAAATGCAACATGGTCGCTCATCGGTTCGCTCACTTGCTGACGTCCCACAGGAACGGGTTTCCTATGCGGTCTTTCTCGCGTCCATAGAAAAATGGGTTGATTTCCAGGTCCTTTCCGAGCTGCTGGGTGAAGGCAATGTGTCGGTCGTCGTCGAGGCCCGTCTCGCGGAAAATCAGGACGGCGTATTTGTCTTCCAGTGCGATCAGCTGCTTCACGGTGGACTCGGTGATCGGGCGGCTCCAATCAACGCCGTACACTTCGGCTCCAAATGAAGAGTTTTCTGACTGCTGGATAGGCTGGATGGTCAGGTTTCCGTCTTGAATCTTGGCCGGTGCACCTGTCAGCGACAGAACATCATCGCTGCTGCTGGTCGACCTGGCCGGCCAGGTGTTGGGATACACTCTTGTGATAGTTGCCGTTGCTAACATGTTGCAGGAGAGCGATGCAGGTGTATAGGTGTGTATAACAAAGACGCTATATTGATATTTTGCTTAACCGTAATGGTTGCTGTCTTATCGATCAACTGCTATCAATCTCTCTTCTGTCCTCTTCTGTTTATATCATACACGGGCGGCTGATTTACAGCAAGCGTCGGCCAAAATCAGGTGTTAGAAGCGCTTGTTCCGAAAGCGCCGATCGGCAACGCGGCTCAGATGCCGACAGAGGTGGCGTGTCGGGACCGGATCCGCCAGCCTTATCAGTCGCCGCCTCTCCTAGTCCAATCGGCGGTGCGGGTCGAATAGCGGCCAAATGTGACAAGCTAGTATTGCTAAGACGTTTTTCAGGTGAATGTTTTCTTTTTTTGTCATATAAGCTAGTGCCTGCTGTTAAAGCTCCAAAAATAATGAAAATATCTGTTCAAGAACGAATTGCACAGCTCCAATTACATGTCATTCACAATGTCCGCATCCGACTTGCTTCTCGTCACGGCTGGCCCGTACCAGTTCCTAGCCCGGTTCGAGGCCGACGCGCCCGAGACGACCGCGGTGTTCCGGAAACTCCTCCCATACCGCCAGAAGCTGATTCACGTACGGTGGAGCGGCGAGGGGCTGTGGGTTCCTCTGGGCGACCAAGATTTTGGTGTCAAGTTCGAGAATCACACGAGCCATCCGGCGCCTGGGCACATCTTGCTGTACCCGGGCGGCTACTCCGAGACAGAGCTTCTCTTTTGCTACGGCGGTGTTTCATTTGCGAGCAAGATGGGTCCCCTGTCTGCAAATCACTTCCTCACAATTATCGCTGGCAATGAGAATCTGCGTGCTCTTGGCGAACGTGTACTCTGGCAGGGCGCTCAGGACGTGACCTTTGAGGTGGCGGACGAGACCAGGTGAGTAGAGCCGACGCTGGCCCCCTCCATGATTTGGATTGAATTTAACTTATAAAATAGCATCGAGCGTTTCCGTCGTGACAAAGCCAAGCTTTGAACTAAGCGCCTGTCCGGTCCCCCTCTCTCCCTTTCTATTTGACGACCCAGCCTCTGCGGCGTGCATCTCTCACAAGGCCCATTCACCGGCGGCCACATTGGACGGATCCTCATGGAAGACGGAAAGGGTCGCTGGCCAGCCCATTTCCGAATCACCCATCAAGTCGAACAGCCCTTGCAGGTCGGAGTTCGGGTAGTCAAACCCGTCTGCCTCTGCAGCGGCCGCAGCGGCGGTGGGCGACGAGCTGCCGTTGTCGCTTGCTGGAGGGGAGAGGACAAGCGACGTGGCGTTGGAGACGAGTGTGCTAATTTTGTGGATGGGACGGAGCTCGGACACTTCGGAGCCGCCGCGGCATCCAAAGATATCGAGGGTCATCTGGGCAAGGCGGGCGATGATCGACATGGGCCGCGGCTTTGTGGGGGCGCGGTGCGCTTGCGATGTGATGGGCGTCAGGCTACAGATTTGCAGGTCGTCTGGGGTGCATTAGTGTGAGGCACTCCTGGAGGATATTCAGAAAAGATAAAACAAACCATCAATGCGACCTCGCACATAGCAGAGCACAATAAAGATCAGCGCAAATGCGTGTGATATCCACACCGAGTCCACAGCATGGTAGAGGCTGTGCCGTGACTGTTGATCCACGGAGAACGGCCCCACGGGAAACGTCGTCGGATCCTGAGATGACAAGTGCCAGACGCCGGTGGCCGCCCCTGTCGACAGGGAGAACAGGATCTGAGAAGCGGCTGTGAGGCTGATTTCGAGCGCGCCTAAAACCCAGACCTGCACGGGCTGTGGATTCTGTTGCTGGTCATGATAGCTCTCCGGCTCGCCAGCCAAGGATAGAATACGGCGCAGAGCCGAGCTGTTCAGCGCCAATTGATACCACTGTTGCCTGGTCAGTAACGATAGAAATGTAGTTCATAGCGAGTAGGGGGGTTTTCCCGTACGCGGAGGGACGTGAATGGTAATTGGTTGTGCTGCATGTGCGTGTGTCCTGCACCATTGGTGAAGTATTAGTATCTTCTCTAGTCATCTTCTCCGGCTCCCTTCACAGATATTAACGGGAGAAATTCTGGCCTGTATGCAACTTACGGAGCTTCGGAAGCCAGTGCCTTCAGAAAGTATACATGTCAGTGAAAACTGCCTGCATCGTCATAACCGCAGAGGCCGTTTGTGACTCACCTCTCCCAGTCTTCAAATCCCATGTTGGCCCTTTTCAGCACGTCAATGTTCGGATGACGGCTCGAGGATGCGCCGCCTCCTCCTCCTGCGCCCCCTTTTCTCTCGCCGTTCCTGGCTCTCTGCATAATACACGCTAGCTCGACCAGAGCTGAGTAGCGAACGTCCCCGGGGAACTGTGACAGGCGATGCTGGCAAAATAAGCGCGCCATGACTTCCACTCGCGTCGGGTCGATGGACGCAGGCAGCCCCGACGTCAACGTCAGATTGCAGTCGTACGTGACCAGGTTGAGCCACACCCGTGCCCACGCAAAGTCGGCCCTCGTTGCCCAAGCAGCTTCTGGGGTGGTGCCGCTATTGTTCTTGAAGGGCCGGGTGATGATGCGCTCTAGGCCCAAGAAGCTCGCATAGCGAACCGCGAGGCCAAAGACGACCCATGCGCTGAGATCGTTGTATCGGCTCTTGATGTTCTGCTGCGGCGTGATAGCAGCTGAGCGGCCATTGGTGCCATTTCCTTCACTTCTGCTGTGATGGCTGTTGCCAGTTTCGCTGTCTTCTCGCAAGTATGGCATCCATTGCGAATAGAGCAAAAGGGCGCAGACCGAATCGATGGTCGCGTCAGACGGCACCGGCGCGAGCAGGAGCTGCGAGACCGCTGTGTCGAAGAGGGCAGCGATCTCAAAATACCGCGGATGAATTTGAGGCTGTGTCGGTGATCCTGCAAAAGACGGCTCTGTCCAGAATTGAGCCCCGATGCAGACAACCGCAAGAAAGAGCAGTGGGTTGGTGTCGCGAAGATTTTCGCCCTTCTGTGCCAGCTCGTCGTCCAGGAAGGGAGCCCAAGGGTGGCAGTTGTGAAAGTATCTGTGCGGGAGGTTAGTAATTGAAGAGGCTCATTCATCCCCTCTGTTTCTCTTTTTGTTCTTTTTATTCATATCATGGCACTCACATGTGTACGGCGCGCCGCGCTTCGTGCTTTGTCACAATACCGAGATCGATCGGATCGTACAACGGCACAGCAGTTCGTGATGTCTTATGCCGGTTACCCTCTAGCGGCTGGGTGTTCATACTTTCAGGCGAGATGGCACCGAGGGACCGCAGAGTTGCGATGGGGGCTTCCAGCTGCAAGGTATCCATGTTGAAGTCTGTATGCTGCGTATTACCTGACGCTTGTCGCTGCTGCCCGTGCCTCACATTACCGGTGCCCGGCAGGAGTCGCCTTGTCAGATAGCCCAATTAGCTTTCTACGCGCCTTTTTGAACGAAAGACGAAAAATATGCAACGAAGAGGACTGTGAGTAAAAACTAACTGTTCATTGCGCCGTGCTTGAGGGGACGTGGCATGCTGGGGCAATCCTTGGGGTGGTGTATTTCGAGCAATGCTCAATTCGGCTTCGAGCTGCTCTATCCTAGACTCGTGCATGTTGATCCTGCAAGACCATGCAAAATGACATCAGTCATGTTCCAAGCGATCAAGCTCGTCTAGAGTGCCATACCGTTGGTGTAGGTCGACGACAAGCTGCGACAGCCGCGAGGGGCCTAGGTCCGGCTCGGTGCTCTGGTGCGGATCCGTTTCAAAGGAGCACGTCGTTCCATTGCCGGCACAGCGTTGGCATGGGGCGTTCAGGCTGACTTCCGGTGAGGTGGGAAGGCACCGCTGCTTGCGGCTGCGGCATTGTAGGCAGGCCCGCGTAATGCGGCGGGTCTTTGCCGGCCGGCCCTCGCTTAATGCGGAAATACTGAGCAGTTTTTAGATATTAGAAAAAGATGACCTAGTGTGTGGTGTAACATAAAAACGTGTATTCTGCTTACCTGTCCCTACGTTCATCCATTGGCAAACACTGCGTCGGAGTCGCGGAGCTGGGCCGGGGGAGTTTGTGGAGATACAACACGCCAGAAATGTGCTCCGATCAGGGCTATATAGTGTGAGCATGCTTGCATTGGATAACCATTGCCAATAGAGCGTCAAACAAAACGTAACCAGATAAGAGTCGACTAAGTGGGGATAGAACTGGGTGGTAGACAAAGATAAGAGCATCCGTTGCAGGTAGCTTTGAAAAGAAAGGACGGGCTGGCCGATTTAGCGTCTATGCTAAGACAAGGGGCGACGCTTTTACGACAGAATAGTCTCCCCTGCTTGCTTTTATTTGACGTTGGCTCTTATTTTATAATTTATCACACAGAAATGCTTGTTTGATGCTAATATGAAGCGCAGGAATATCTAATACAAATGGGAAAATATTATCTTAGGACTTATTGCCAGCAGCTTCTATCTCCTTTTCCAGGCTCATCATAGTTTCGAATGCCTTCATCAGATAGTCTCCTTGCTTCTCCCCTAGTGGCAAAAGCGGCCGTCTAGGTGCAGCGCCGTAGCCGTAGAGACGGTTCAGAACGTACTCTGCATCAAGATGGCGTCAGTGAATGTAGATTATGAGAGCGACACAAGGGTGAGGAGAGGCAAGGGGCTCATACTCATGCCGCGGATGCCAGCCGGCATTGCATACGCATCTGCGCGAGCAAGGATTAACTGGATTCGTTGCCTCTCTGCAATCTCCTCGTCGGTCAAGGATGGCTTATTCAGAAGATCCCAGAGCCGCATCGTCGCGGCAGGCGCAAAGTTGGGGATGCCGCTCACGGTGCCATGGCCGCCGGACTGCATCCAAGGCGTTAAATCGGCAATTACACCGTCCAGCAAGAGGAAGGGGAATGACCGGCTGGCGTTGATCGACGGGTCGGAGCTGATGGCGTCGTTCAGGCAAACAAGCTTGCCAACGCTACCGCCGCAACTGGTCATTGATAATTTCGTTAATCTCGAATCTGTGCAAAAATGGGAAGGATTCTAAGAGGATGGGGATGGCACGCACGTGAGCTTGACACCGCACAGATTGGTTGTCCGGCGTATGATGGCTTCTATTGTGTTGGCTGACATGTCCTGGCCAGCCGCGTTGGCCGGGAAGTTGTACAGAAACAGAGGAATCTGCGAATGAAAAATTAGAAAAAAGAAAGGCCGTTGAAGTTTTGCTGCCGTGCGTGCCGTCAAGGACATTGCATCGAGAACATACCGGCGAGGCTTCACAGATATCAATATAGTACTGGATGACCTGTTCCAGGTCCATGTTGAGGCTGGCGGCATAGTATGCAGGAAGGATCACGAGTCCTGCATCACTGCGGCACATCGAGAAGATCGTTAGTTTACGGGGCTCTCAGAGTCACATCCTCCGTGAATGGGAAGCAGCCAACTTACGCTCCAGCTTCGGCAGCATCGCGGGCCAGGCGGATGGTCTCTCTGGTCGAGGAGCCGCCCACGCCGGCAACGATGGGCGTGGACTGCAGGCCAGCCTCGTCGAGTGTGGTACGGATGAACTGGATGAGCTTGATGCGCTCCTCGAAGCTCATGTGGACCGCCTCGCCGAGGGACCCTGCACATACAGGCACTGATATAGGCTTAGCACACAGCCTTGGTCACAACCTTGGACGCAACCTTGGCTCCGATTGGGGATAGGATTGGCTGAGTGGAACTTACCGATGCCATTCCGAGTCAAGTCTGTCCCGTGCCAGGTTATGTTAACTTCTTCCCTTATTGTTTTTTTTTAAATTTGCTTCGGCTCACACCAAGCGAGGAACATAGAGCTTACGGAGAAGGTGCTTCTTGTAGCTGACATAGTCGATCTCCTGTTGGTCGTCAAAGAACGTAGGCAGGGGCCCGTAGACACCCGGCTTCAACGACTTTGGTGTGCGTCCCATGTTTGCTATCTGTTATCGTCTTGGCCGGCTAGATGCTCCAGATGCTGTTGACTCTGGATCATGCCACAGCTTCCCTGGCGCTTCCTTGACGCTGGTCTTACATAGTCACTGGGCTCAAAATGGCATTTCCCGTGTCGGCAACTCGACCGACGGCCCGAAGTACGTGCGGCGTTTTCTTATCTCTGTTGTCGCCACAGTCCCGATTAATCCCTAGCCAGGGGTATCGCAAGTCCGCAGCACTAAAAATCTCCAAGAGAACTAGTGGCAACGATATCTGTTATCCGCAGCCTGTCAGCGTCCCTTGTCAGTTTTGACACTAATTAGCCTTGCATATCTCGGTCGATTAGCCGCAGGGCCGACCACGTTGGACGTCACTTATCAGAGGGCGCGCGTGTCGACACGAGGGTGCCCCATAATTCGATTTTTGCCATCCAAGAGGGCGTCTATATCTCGGTATGTCTCCCGCGCCGCCGACCATGATCTGCATCACTTATCAGTAAACCAAGCCTCCCTTGCCATGTGCATCACAGTCTGTGCACCAACCAAGGGGTACAGATATATAATCCAATGCCTTCAGAATGATGCCGTGGGATCGTCGCATCGGCCAGACCACGCGTGAAGACTTCCTCCACACGAGCTCCAGCTCCCTACCTTAGCACGCACTCTCCTTCGACCCCCGGTGCTCCTTTCCCTCCAGACCATTCATCAGTGTTGACTCTGCCTCTTCACACGCCACAATGGAGACAGTCGGCGAAAAGGTCCCTTACGAGGGCTCCACGGAGCGGCCCCTCAGCGAGCAGGATGGCGACGTCCTGCCAAACGACTCGGGTCTCAAGCGTGAACTCCGGCCCCGTCACCTGTACGTCGTCGACCTTTCACGGTGTTGCTGCTTTAAGGCTGTGAGAACGCCACTAACAAACATCACAGGCAGATGATCGTCATTGGCGGTGTTATCGGTACCGGTCTCTTCCTCGGCACGGGCGGCAATCTTCAGGATGGCGGCCCGGCCGGTCTCCTCCTCAGCTACTGTCTGATGGCGTCCCTGCTGTACTCGGTCATGGTCGCGCTCGGCGAGATGGTCTCGCAGTTCCCGATGCCCGGCGGCCAGTTCGCCCTTGCGTCGCGCTTCGTCTCACCTGAACTAGGTAACAATCCTAACAATCCAAACAATCCTAATAAATAACCACAACCTAACAAATCCGAAAAGGTTTCGCAATGGGCTGGTTATACTGGTACAACTACATCATCGTCCTGCCCGCGGAGATGTCGGCCGCCGCCGTCCTGATCTCATACTGGACGCCCGCCGGTGCTGTGGACGCAACATGCACGGCCGGCATCTGCAACAACGCCATGTGGGTTGGCCTCATGCTGATCGCCGTCTACGCCGTCAACTACGCGGGAACGCGCTTCTACGGCGAGATGGAGTTCTGGTTCGCGTCCATCAAGGTCATCACCATCGTCGGCCTCATCATCGCCGGCATCGTCATCAGCGCCGGCGGCGGCCCCAACCACGAGGCCATCGGTTTCAAATTCTGGCGCGAGACGGGCGGATTTGTGCAGTACGAGGGCATCGAGGGCGCCAAGGGCCGCTTCCTCGGCTTCTTTGCCGACCTCATCAGCGCCGCGTTCGCGTTCATCGGCACCGAGATCGTCGCCATTGCGGCCGCCGAGACGGCCAACCCGCAGCGCGCCGTGCCCAACGCCATCAAGGGCGTCTGGATCCGCCTCGTGCTCTTCTACCTGATCAGCGCGTTCCTCATCGGTATCCTCGTGTCGCCCACGGACCCGTCGCTGAACCTCAACTCGACCGCCGCCAAGAGTCCCTTTGTCATCGCGATGAAGAACGCCGGCATCAAGGTGCTCCCGTCCATTGTGAACGCCGCGCTTCTGACCAGCGCCTGGTCGGCCGGTGTTGCCGACCTGTTTGTATCTTCGCGCACCCTGTACGGTCTCTACACCCGCGGCCAAGCTCCCAAGTTCATCGGGAAGTTGCGCAAGGACGGTCTTCCCTGGGTCGCTGTCACAATCGGCGCCGCCTTTGCTCTGCTGTCGTTCATGGCTGCCAGCAACAACGAAGCGGGCACTGTCTTTGGCTACTGTAAGCTCTCCCTCTCCCCCGTTTCCCGCCTCCCCACGTCCATATTCCAGACGAATTCATTCTAACCCCATGCAGTTGCCAACATGACCGCCATCTGCGGTATGATCTCTTGGACCGCCATTCTGTGGACGAGCATTCGCTGGCAGAAGGGTCTCAAGGCCCAGGGCATCGACCGCAGCACTCTGGTGTACCGGGCCCCTCTGCAGCCGTACCTCAGCTACTGTAAGTCATCTAGAAGGAAGAAGGATACCATGCATAGACTATGAAATAGAAAAGACGGCTGACGAGATCGCTCATAGACGGAATGTCCGTTTGCATTATGGTCATGATTTTCGGCGGCTTCACTTCTTTCAGTAAGTTTCAAATGTCAAGTGAGAAAATGCTTTGGTATTTCGTCTTCCAGACTAACTTTTCTTTTAGTCCACAAGTTCAACACGTCCTCGTTCATTACGACCTACTTCCCCATCCCCTTCTTTGCGGTGCTCTTCTTCGGTTACAAGTTCTCTCAGGGCTCCAAGATGATCCCCTACCAGGACATGGATTTTACTTCAGGGTCCTCTGTCAACATTCCCGCCGAGGTAAGTGTTCAAAGGAGAACTCTCACTCTCCTCCCCAAACAGCCCACGCACACCGCCGGTATATTGAAGTCGAGGCTAACGTATGGATACAGCCACCAAAGAAGAACTGGTGGAAGACTGTGGCGGATTATGTTTAAGCTGTGGCGCTTTTTTAAGCTGGCGCAAGCCGCCTTGGCCAAACAGAAGAAGAGAGATAAATTTTCGACAAATACACAATGGTTACCAGCCCAATAGACGTGATGCGTCAACTCGTTGTAAATTTTCCCGTTTTTGGCGATGCGCCTGTGCTACTGCTGCTGTGACCTGCTCAGTGAAGATTGCAGGCGTGCACCAGATGTTGTTGGAAACCGCCGTCAAAGAGACTGTCTCCCGCAACGTTTCTTGTCTCTGTTTTCAGCAACTTTCTGTTTTGATGCAAGTTGATACGGCCGCATATGTAACAGCTATAGGCAAGTGTTTCCAAGGAAATGCATTAGCAATTGCCCCTTGCTACCGGCTTCTCTGAACAGGATCAATCTGCTTGGAGGGGTGACGAGTCTGGGGAGTGACGTAGCCTGTCTTCTGCGAGACATCGGTTTCGTCGTATTCGAACTGCTCACACCGAGGTTGGTTCTGGCTAACCAATCTCGGCCCGCGAAATTGATACCGCCAGCTTAGTTGTGCGAGTGATATCCTGCAAAGTAAGGGGGAGACAGGGGACTCACGGCACATGCATCTGGTTCTTCAGGTCGGCTTCTCGTATAATCTCTTCTGTGCACAGCACGGCGATGTACGCCCGCTTCCCCGACTGCAGGGAGCACAAAGCACAAAGACCATATCCCTTGCCGAGTGGCAGCAAACCAAGGCGTGTTTGGTGCCAACAGCAACAGCCCTACGCTAAGGCCGGCTTTTATTGACATATGAAACAACATTTGACATGACTAGCAATGACAACAATACTAAGCGATCTGATTGAAATGATGTCACAAGTTGACGAAAGCAATATCACAATACCAAGGATTTTGATCGCGATCGGAGCGATGGTGAACTCCTGACTTTTCTATTTTCATCACAGTCTGCGCGTTGCAACCCGATTGTCTTGTAGATCCTCAACATAGCTCTGCCTATGTATCCCAAAGGCGAAACTAATCCAAAGCCGGCGAAGCCCATGAAATGAAACACACATCCGTTGGCCGGAACAACCTCACTTCCCATGTTAAATAGACATGGCTTCCCACGTCTGTTTAACTGTATTTTAGTTTTGAATCATCACATCCAAGAAAAGCCACGCGCGGTATCTAGTTGCAGTAATCATCTCTAAGCCAGCACTAAACACTATCCATACCACACGTCTATCAAACCAAGCAGCAACAATGGCCGCCTCCACCCCGGCTTCGGTCTTTCATTATGAACAGCGGTGCCTGGACAATGACCTCGTGGCTCTAGAGCCATTTGATGTGAGTGGGTCTGCTCCTCCGTCTATTAAGACTACTTGTGTTACCTTGCTGAACCAGGTTGGGCGTGTGTAGCCAAGCGTTCATCTGGGGCAATCCGTCAAGCGCTTTAAAGAACACCCGGAAATCCTTGCATACATGCCATTTCCCCCGCTTGACGACGAGGACGCATTTGCGAGAGATGTCTGGGAGTATATCAGATTATCGCCCGCCGACTGCCTGTTTGCCATCCGCGACAAGGTGGCTGCCGCCCGCCAAGCTGCAGCAGAAGAGGATGCCCCCGTCGCCGGGTTTGTTACCTTGTCCAGCACCAACCCCGTGAATGCGACGACCGAGCTGGGCATCATCCTCTTTCCCGAGTTTCACCACACGCATGTCTCTTACAACGCTGTTGGGCTCGTGCTCCAGTGGCTTCTAGATCCCCCCTCGGCGGCTGGCCTCGGTCTGCGGCGCGTGGAATGGAAAACGCACGCGGACAACATCCCGTCGCGGAAGTTGGCGTCGCGAATCGGGTTTAGGTTGGAAGGGATCTGCAAATGGGAGCGCGTGGTCCAACCCGGCAAACCAGGCATATCTGCGGAAGCACTTCAGAAGAGAAACGGCACGGAAGGGGAACTGCTCGGCTTGCACACGGCTCTCTATTCCATCGTCTGGGATGAATGGGATACGAAGCGACCCGGAGTCATTGCACAGATGGAGCGCAAGATGTGAATGTGAATACGACTTGTAAAGTACATTATGACATGGTTTTCCAGACGTCTCCAAACGTGATTCGCTTAAATAACAGAGATTTACAATTATATCAAAGCATTCAGTCAGATAAAAACAAAAATAGAAGATTAATATTGTACAGGTGGATTTTTGGTATTTCTGATATTTCTAGTATTTTCGATATTTACACTTTACTTCTATCAACCGATTATACTCGACAGAGAATGGCTGTGGCAGCTTTGACGCAAGCGAGATTGATTGCTAGATGTTCGACGAGTACCTGACGTGGTGATAGCACACAGTTTAGGAGACGAATCTTCATCTAAAATTCTCTAGTTGGATATCTTCTGTTCTAAATACTTTATTTTGTTTTTATGCGGAGACGTGTCGTCGCCTGGTGCCCCACGTTGGCGTCCATCGAATGCAGCATCTTCGCGACTTCTCCCCCATATCGATGGTCAATGACCCTACTGCTCGGACTTGACCGGGTTGTCCTCGCGCTCGGTCGCCTCCAGCATGTGCTGGATGTTCTGGCTCGGCAGCCAGCTCTCGGCCGGGAACCACCACCACGTGATGATCGCGAACGCCGTCACGATCACCATGAGGATGGGCGCGTAGTTCAGCGTCGACGCCGAGACGGGGAACTCCCAGGGCGAGAACAGCACGGCGACCACCCAGGTGTTGTAGATCACGGTGATGACCTGGAACGGCTTGCTGAGGCGGCCGAGGCTCCACTTGGGCTTGGGGAACGTCTTGGGCGTCAGGATGAGGCGGCCGAGGGCGATCAGGCCGTAGGCGGCGGCGGACGGCACGCCGGCGATGGAGACGAGCGAGGTGAAGGCGACGGCGGACGGCAGGATGGTGCAGGTAACGATGGACGAGACGACCCACACAACAATGACGGCATTGCGCGGCTGGCCATCAACGACGCGCGCCGTCCAGGCCGAGTAGGGAAGAACACCGTCGCGGGCGACGGCAAAGACCAGACGGGAGGCGGCGAGAACAGCAATGGCGGTGTTCTAAGGGAAGCAAGATAGTTAGCAAGGCGCCATACGTCAGGAGAGAGGAGGGGGTTTAATCAAATACGTACAAACCACAGCGCCACGATGCAGACGATGTTCATAAATATGTGTCCGCCATCGCCAAGGATCACGGCGTAGAGGGGAACAAACGGCTGAGCACCTCCAAAGGAAAACAAAACGTCGGGGCCCGGCTAGAAGAAGGAAATATCCATTAGCAAAATGTGTGGCCGAAAGCTTACCGAAAATCAGGTAAATACTTCAAACTTACCACGCAGAACAGGAACAGAATCACAACAATGAAGCCACCGACGCCGCTGACGACCGTGCTCCAGAAAATGCCGCGGGCCGCCGTGACGGACGCATTCTTGGTCTCCTCAGCCACGTGGCCGGAAGCGTCGAAGCCGATCAGAATGCCGGCCGTGGCCAGGTAGGACAGACACCAGTTCCAGGCAGGCGGCGCGCCGGTGCCGTTGTACGTGGTCATGAAGGCATCGTGCGCGGTCTGGAAGCCGATGGTGCGAGCAGTCGCCACGGGCAGCCAGATCATGTTGAGCACGAAGTCGAGCAGCACAAAAAAGGTCGACAGGCCAAAGATCCATTTGAAGTACTTGGCTGTGGGGGGTGTTAGAGAGATGAAGGGCACGCAGAGTATAAGAAGTGGGAATCGAGCAGGATCAACGTACGGGGAAGCAAATTCCAAATGCAGGCCGCCGCCAGCATGACCTCGGTGCAGATCCACTGCACGGCGCGGAACTTGACGTCGTCTGTGTCGGACGGGAAGTCGAGGTTGAACACGGTGGTCTCAGAAAGCATGTAGTTGACGGCGCCCTGGGTGTTGCTGGCGCAGAACGTCGTCCACGCGGTCGTGCTCCACCACGCAACGACGAAACCGAACAGGCGGCCATACCGCGGCCCGCCAGCCTCGGCGGCCCAGAGGTAGATGGATCCGGAGAGCGGCAGAGACGAACAGATCTCGGCGATCACGGCCGCCGTAATGAACGTGAAGACCATGGTGACGAGGAAACTCGTCCTAAGAACGTGTCAGAGTTGACGACTAGAAAAAAGGGCCGGTAAAGAGAGGGTAAGCATACCAATATGCGAGGTTACCACCGGCCGCGATACCAGTTGAGAATGTCACGCGGACACCGCCGACAAAGTAGAGCGCAGCTATAGACAGAGAGAAGGCTTGGTTAGCACGGCGATGCTTGTGATAGGCTACGTATCGGCTAGTATCGGCTACATACCAAATGACGTTGCAAAGTTGTGGAAGAGATTGAGGTTTCGTTTCAAAACCTAGTCATTCCAACGACGCCCTTCTGTTAATTCTGCTGCCGTAGAAAGAGAGACACGGTGCGACTGCGAGCGCGTGGAGAAGCTTACGGGCTTGTAGCCAAGATTTTCCTGTTGCACGGGTCAGCCGGGCTTGTAATCATAGCATCGACATCGCAAAAGCGGCCGGCGAAAAGGCTCTTACCAAGATCTGGTTGTCCTCCCGGTTGCCTGCGTCTTCTTCGCCGTTCTCCGGCGCGTCCTCGGGCCGGACGACAGGCTCGATCTCGTGAATGGCGTCTGCCATGGCTGTTGTCTCTGCTGTCTCTGCTCTTAACAAAAGTTTGCACGTGTCACAGGTATTCGGTCGGTCCGTGCCGTCTATCTATCGCGATGGGATGGTCTTTGCTGCGTCGGCTCCGTGGCTTCGGAGAATTTTTGTTGGTTCGGCTCAGTGCGTAAGGCTATATATACGGCCGAAGGAAGGGATGCCAGGCACGTCCCCGTCCTCGCTTACAGCTATCCGTAAATGCAAGACTAATTAAAAAAAAAAACGTATTGTTTTTTCTTCTCCACAGCGACAATGAAAGATGATGGTTCAACGACATTCACGGCATAGATGCCCGTTTCGTACGCCCTACCGGCGTGAATTCACTCCACGATTGGCTGTCTTCTACAACAGCAAGCACGTATAAAGCTAAGCAATGTCGTGATCGGACCCAGATACTTTTTTTTCAAGCAACGCACCGAATTCGTCGTAGTTCTGAACTAGCGACCGCGTAATTCCCAGGAGCGCCATCTGGGCCCTGTGATGTTGTGATTGACTAGCAGACTAGCACGGCTTACGGGGTACATGTGGAAAAACTAACGTCCAGACTGGTATCCGCTTCGGCTGACACCCGCACTAGGTCGTATCCGAGATGCCGTTCTGGGTTGTGTGCTGCTATATAGACACCAATGCGCCCGGCATGTGCCGTGGCAGCCACATGGCTAACCGAAGCCTCTTACGTCGTAGTAGGCTCTGAGCAGCCTCGCCCAGCTACTCTCCCAAAAACTCGTCTCCTGGCGAACCATGGCTCTTCTCTCGTCGGTCCCCATTGGCTGGGTGGCTTTGGCAGTTCTCGTTTCTGTCGTTGTACGGGTGAGTGTGCAACCCGATCAAAAGAACAAATGTTAGATAGGCAGGACAGGCTCTGACGACACGACGGCGGCTGTGTCCAGGTCGTGTACAAAGCACGAGCAACCCCCTTGGCCAATGTCCCCAGCGCAGGCCTGCTCGCTCCGGTCTCCCGGCTGGCGTGGGCTTTTCCGCACGAGTTCCGGGGCACGATCACCCTGGATCTGCCCAAGCTCCACGACCGACTAGGTGTGTTATAACTCATAACCAGCAGCCCCTCTATGCCTTGACAGATGATCTTGCTCACATCTGTAGGCCCTCTTGTCCGCATTGGCCCGACCGAAGTGTCATACTACTCTCTCGATGCCTACGATGTCATTCACAAGGCCGGCAGCAAATTCGAGAAAGACCCCCGCGTGTACGGTGGGTTTGTCCAGGGTGGGCATCCGGCGCTTTTCTCCATCACGTGAGTATTTTCTTTTCGTTGTCCCACGTCTATGTCATGGATGCCATGGAACAACGCTCACCAGTGCATAGGGACCCGGCCGAACACTCCAAGCGACGGAGACTGATGGGGCAGCTGTTCAACCGGAGCAAGGTTCCGAACCTGGAGGAGCTCATGCTCCGCCACATCGCCCACTGGAACTCCCGCATCACTCGGAGTCCCCTCGGGATTGATCTCGCGGTTGCCTGTAGGGCCCTCGAAGCCGATCTCATATGTGAGTGTGCTCCTAGATGTGGCTATATTGATCACCTTAAAATGAGATTTTGGTTTTGCCAGAACAACAGCTAAAGCAGCACACACTCTCCAGCCGACTTCAGTTTTGGGTCGACAATCGGCGCCATTGACGCATGGGCCGGCGGCCATGAGCTCGCCATGGTTGCCATGAACGATGAATTGGCATCTTGGATGCCAGTTGTATGTCTCTCATAATGCGTTCCTTCTTCTAGTTGCCGAAAGCGGGACGACTGTTGCATCATATCTAACCACAGATCATATATACAGATCACTAACCTGCCTGGTCTGTGGTCCAAATTGCATTCCTTGCAGTCCCTTGTACAAGCAACCACCGGATACAAGACCGCCCTAAGTAGCGGGCTTCAAGATTTTGTCGAGGTACGGCGAGATATGCAGAAAGCCTTTCCTTTTTTTGCAAGAGCCCGTGCTAATTTAAAATACGTACAGTGGTCAGAAAAGGCCTTTCGTACGGCCATGAAGCCCCTAAGCGAGAAACCACTGCCTTCCCCCTCCACGCCGTCCCCGCCCACTCCCTACCTCATCGACACCCTGGTGCGGTCGGGTCTGCCGCCCAAGACGGCGCTTGCAGAGGCCAAGGAGAACTTGGGGCCCGGCACAGACACCACGTCGGCCAGCTTGGCGCACGTGCTCTGGGCCCTCGCACACAACAGCCACTTCCAAGAAGAGCTGTACCGGGATCTGCACCGGATCGGCTTCTCGACCGACATGACCAGCCTCGAGGGCGTCCCCAGGCTCCGGGCCTGTGTGAAAGAGGGCATCCGGTGGGCCGGCGCGGCGGCAGCCATGCTGCCGCGCGTTGTGCC
This sequence comes from Sporothrix brunneoviolacea, assembly GCA_021396205.1. Classification (NCBI taxonomy): domain Eukaryota; kingdom Fungi; phylum Ascomycota; class Sordariomycetes; order Ophiostomatales; family Ophiostomataceae; genus Sporothrix; species Sporothrix brunneoviolacea. The sequence goes on from WNYD01000056.1 coordinate 161,015, forward strand.
CGAAGGCGGCGTCGAGCTGCACGGGAAATTTCTCCCCGAAGGGACAGTCTTGACCTCCTCGCCGATCTGGTACCTCCGCGACTCCACGGCGTTTCCCAACCCCGACGAATTTGATCCCTACCGCTGGTTGACGCCGGACGCGGGCGATCTCCGCCAAGATACCCTCCGAGATAAATATTACATCCCCTTCTCCAAGGGGGCGAACGTCTGCATGGGCAATCAGTACGTCATGAAATACAACAATTGAAAAGAATAAATTGATGGTGAAACTAACTAGCAACCAGTTTCGCCTACTATGAACTCTACCTCTCCGTATCTCAGGTTATTCGAAAGTTTCGCATTAATTTACGTGACTCTGGCTCTCCCTCGCTCGCTAGTAGAGCGCGTCCCACAACCGGAAGCTGGCAGCCCGTGTCTCTTCCACCAAGAAAGGAGTGGGTTGCTGCCGTGGTCACGCAGGAACTCCGCGTCGTTATGACGCCGAGGGAATCGAAAGAAATGTCTTGAGTGCAGAAGTAGCCATAAAATTTGGAAACCGATTATTCTAGCTCGTGGCCACGGGCAGCACGAGAAGGGTATCCAGACGAAAAGAAGGATAAGTGTTATAGACTAAATAGCTTTTTTTCCGTACATATATTTTGTTTAGGGAACGTCGTTGCTATTAATAAAAGCAAGCAAGAACTCAACGATACCCTCGTCCCCATAATGTGTAGCATAATTGAGTACCGTCTAATCATAATTTTTAACAGCCTCTGTATCTGCACCCTTATCGAGTAGAAGCTTTACCATGCCCTCGTTACCATATCCAACAGCTTTAAACAGCGGTGTTAGGCCATCTTTATCGACGGCCTCGAGATTCGCACCGGCGTCGAGTAAGAGCTTTAATATGCCCTCGTTGCCCTCGTTGCCCTCGTCGTCGTATCCAACATCGCAAAGTGGTGTTTGGCCATTTTTATTAACGGCCTCGACATTCGCGCCCGCGTCGAGCAGGAGCTTTACTATGTCCTCGTTGTCATATCTAACAGCATTAAAAAGTGGTGTTTGGCCATCTCTAACGACGGCCTCGACATTCGCGCCTGCGTCGAGTAGGAGCTTTACCATGTCCTCGTTGTCACTTTTAACAGCATAGAGAAGTGGTGTTTGGCCATCTTTATCGACAACCTCGAGATTCGCACCTGCGTCGAGTAAAAGCTTTACTATGCCCTCGTTTTCAGATCTAACAGCATCGAAAAGTGGTGTTAGGCCATCTTTATCGACGGCCTCGACATTCGCGCCCGCGTCGAGCAGGAGCTCTACCATGCCCTCGTCCATATATCTCACAGCATCGAAAAGCGGTGTTTGGCCATTTTTATCGACGGCCTCGACATTCGCGCCCGCGTCGAGCAGGAGCTCTACCATGCCCTCGTCCATATATCTCACAGCATCG
>WNYD01000056.1:162528-207105 GCA_021396205.1 Sporothrix brunneoviolacea
CAGCATATCGAAAAGCGGTGTTAGGCCATATTTATCGACGGCCTCGACATTCGCGCCTGCGTCGAGCAGGAGCTTCACTGTGCCCTTGTTTCCATAACGAGTGGCGTAAAAAAGTGGTGTTTGGCCATCTTCATCAACATCCTCGACACTGAAGCCCGATTTAAGCAGGGACTCAACCACAGTCTTGAAGCCAGTAGCCGCTGCAATACATAGATCTGTGTACTTCGTGGGAGGTTTGCTAAATAGGCCCTCTATCCAGAAAATCCTGGACCATGCTGCGTGACCCTTGGATCTTGTATCACAGATATGCAAAATAGACGACATGAACTTAGCTTCAATGGAGGCCTCGCGCACGTGAATACACCAGTATGTGGCTGCATAGCGCAGGAAAGGAGTGACATAGATGTCAAGGTGGGGGTCGAGGTCAGAAAAACTCAAGCAGCCCACGCAGGCCTCTGCAATGAAGCTGTGTGCATCTTGGATGGTGATGGAGTGTTGCCATTTAGGCGGAGGGTCCGGAGTCATCGGAATAGACGGAGGGAGGGTCGCATCTTTCAGGAGGAATTCTCGAGCCGTTTGGTGTAGAAAATGGACCTTGCCCTTGTACACGGAGACAAACAGCCCACACAAATTCCGGAGGCGCACTTTGAAGTCCGCGAGTTCTTCAAGGTCCAGACCGTGCATGCTCGTCGATGTGGTGTCTGTGTGGACGGCAATGTTCATTTCCTCCAGAGAAAGTGGCCGTCGGGCTGCTAGGATGATGCCCAGGACCTTGCGGACTGTCGAGTGTTCGTGGGACCGGCTGAGGATCTTCTCGTAAGCTGCGAAGAACGTCATGGGAAACGAAACCAAGAGCCCGTCGATACCCTTCTTGGTCTTGCGAAAGGTCTGCGACTCAAGGAGTTCGAACGCAAGATAGACCCACAGATACGTGCGGTGTTCCGTCTTCTTTAGCGCCTGTGTGAGGTGGTCCGCGAGATCTGCGCGCAACATCATCTTCTTTGCGAGCCGCCTGACGCGCTCGTCAATTACACAATCCACTTCCTTGCTGATAGCGTCCGACTTGTCTTCGCCCGGAATGCGCAAGTGGGAGAAGACATTAAAGCGGTAGATAACCTGTTCGTACGGGCGGCTGGTCAGCAGGACCTTGACGCGCCCAAACGACGCGTTGCCGGCGTCATCGGCCGCGTCTCCGAAGAGCCGCCTCAACCCGTGGACTAAGTCCAGGAAGTCCTCTCCTCGGCATTCGTCCAGCGCGTCGAGCACAATAATCACAGGCCCTGCGTCAGGGTCGTTGCCGGCGCGTTCTAGGATACTCCACAGTGCCTTCGTAACAGTGCACAGGTTTTTTCCATGCTTTTTATACTCGGTGATTGCGTGCCGGAGAAGGAACCTCCGTTGGCACAGCAGCTGGTGCAGCACGGAGCAGAGTGCCTGGTTGATGGTATCCTGGATCTGGTCCTTGCAGAAGAAATAGCAGACGGCGGCATCCCGGGCCGCGGCCGGCAGCCGTTCTTCGACCAGATACTTGGCCAGGACAGACTTGCCGCAGCCGGGGTCTGCTGTGACAAGAAGCAGGCCCGAGTCGCGCGCGAGCCACTGCGTGAAGTGGTCGTGGCCGACAAACCACTCGCACGTGCCCGGCACCCTGTCCTCCACGCGGTCCTTGTACCACTCGTATTTGGTGCCGCCGTCGACCGCGCGGAACACTTGGAGGCACTCGTCTTCTTCTTTCAACTGGGCGCGCTGGTCCGTATCGCGCTGGGCCTGCAGAATTTCTCTGTTCAAGTCCCGCGTTTCGCCTGCGATCTTCAGATGCGCCTCGCCAATGGACTGCAGCGTCTGCATAGCGTCCTTCACGTGTCCGTCGACCCAGCCCTGGAGATCGCGCAGGGTTCGAACGTCGTCTGGAAGGGAGAAGGTCGCGCGGTGATCGGGGCCGGCGACCGCCGTTCTGAGAGCTTTGTCGAGTCGCCGCCCGTTGGCGACCATCTCAGAGACAGCAACGGCCTCCTCCGCTTCGGGATCTGCCGCAAGATCCGCCGCTCCACTGTCCTCGCCGTCCGCATCTTCGCTTCGTTTTCGTTTTCGGCCGCGGCTCCAGTGCGCCGTTTTGAGATTCTCCTGTAGATACATCGTCACGAGACCCCAGCACAGCGACAGGCCGTGCCCTAGGTCGATGACCTGCTGGTCCTGCTTTGTGAGCGGCCCCGCGTAGTTCTTGTAGAGCAGAGGGTGCGCGAATTTGTTGTACAGAGCTTCGGGCAGCGTCGTGAGCTGCACTTCGAACATGACGCCCCGGTAGGGGAAAAGGGTCTCGTCATCTTCTGTCGTTTTGATGCTGACACGATAGTTTGTGCTCTTGTAGGCGCCGAACCATGTTTTCCACGAGCCAACGGTGCGGTCAGCCTCGAAGACGGCCGGCTCTTTCTCTTCGTGAAACGTCTCGCCAATAAAGCGACGGACCGTCTCGAGGTCGTCCGGGAAATCCAGCACGATGCGCAGCCCCACGAGGTCATGCACCGTGTGGAAAACGGCGCCCATGGCTCCATGGTGCGGCACCTGTTCCCGCAGTTGGTCCGCCCGCCGTGTGAGCGACGCCTCGATGGACACGGTCGCTTTTGTCCGGCTCGTGATCTCGCACCGGATGCGGTTCTGCTCCAGTCTGGCCCGGCAGAATCGTTCCACAGTTTCCCGCATGCGGTCGTATTCGGGCTTCAGTTGCGGCCAGACCGTTTCGACAAACTCGTGTGTTTCGCTCGTGGATGCGGCGGCTTCGCGGACTCGCATGCGCAGCGGCAGGCGGCCATCTTGAATGTGGGCTGGCGCAATGCCAGCCATGGTCGGTGTCGTGTCGCTCCTAGCAACCAACCGTCGTCAAGATTTCTTTTTCTGCATCACGACAGTGTGTCGATCAAGGACAGAGATGGCTTGAGACGATGAAGAGTAAGAAGAGCAGAAGAATAACAACAGTAACGGGGCTGTGCTTTTCAGCTCGAACGGTTGGGCGCGAGGCACACCCAAGGCTGAAGAGCCGCACAGAAACGTGCGGGCGGTTATGTGCTGCAGGGGGCCATGTCGGGCGCAAGGTGGTATCGCTGCGGACCAATCACCACAAATGCAGGCGCCGACCACGAACGGGATATAAGAGAGACATCCCTCTGAGGCTGCGCTCGTCGCATCATGAGGGAATCATGGACGGCCAGGGCCACAGTACGCACGACGGCCCTTCACGATGACAGAAGAAGTCGCATTGGCGCACCAGCAGACCTACTCGGACTACGTCCGACTGCAGAGCCGCCTGAACCCCTGTCTATCGGACCTGGTGCGCTATCTGGACCGCGAGCATCAGCAGCCCAGCACCGTCGTCTGCCTGGACTTTGACTCACAGCCGGCCGAACCCCGGACCGTCACAGACGCGGAGTTGGTCCAGTTGCTCGACAACAGCAACATACCGCCACCATACTGCGGTAGCGTCTTCTTCGTCCAGGACATCCAGCCACGCCTGGTCCGTCTCCTAGGCGAGGCGCTGGACATCGACCCGCTCTTCTTTGCCGGGCATATCACCACCAACTTTGGCGACCTCGAATACGGGCCGCCGCCCCCGTCGCAGGCCCTGCTGCCGTCGCAGCTGGTCGTGCGCGACCATTTCCACATCCACTACCAGCAGGTCCTAGACCTAGGCCATGCCGATGCCTTCGCAAAAGCAGCGTCGTACAGGCTGCTAGTCGCGGGCGCCAACGTGCCTCGGAATGTTCGGCGACTGCCGCCGCTGTCTGGGCAGCGCCAGCTGGGCCTGCGGCGCGCATGCTGTTCTGTTTTGTCGAAACGGGTTGGCCAAGGCTGGATCGGTAAGAAGCACGGCTAACCCCCTCTATCATCATTGCAAGGCCTAACCTGCAAGCAGGTCTCCTTCTCATCGATCCCCCAACGACCACGGTAGCGGATCTGCCAGGCAGGGGCGGCGGTGTATATCCGACCATGCCGGTCCATGGCGGGTTCGAGGACGTGGTGCCGCCGGAATCATTCTCCGCCTTCCGCGCTGCTGCGACTGCCTCTGCCACGGACACGGCGGCCACGGCCACAGCCGCAAAGAGCAGCGCCCACGGTTCGATGCTCACCAGCCTGGTCCACTACTTTCGCAGCCAGCCCCCGCCAGGACTAGATGCGGACCACACGCGTCTCGCGGGCCTTTGCTACTACCCTATCCGCATCAGCCTAGCCGAGTGGAACACGTACGGCATCCTGACGACCCGCTACTTCAAGCACTACGAGTACGCCTCGTCCTCCGCGTCACCCTCAGGCACGCTGAGCCAGCTCGACCGTGACCACGACCGCGATCTGGTGGACCTCCAGCGCTGGCGGCGTCGCAGCAAGCAGAGCCAGCACAAGCTGGCCCTGGTGGCCGCCTTTCTCAACGAGCAAAAAAGGCGCCAGCAGCAGCACAAGAAGGGTCAGCCATCGACGATGACCAAAACGATGGGTGCCTGGGAGGATCTGGCCCTCCACGACATCGCCGGCCTGCGCGCGCAGCTCGCGCAGTTCAACGAGTCGCTGGAGCCGGTGGTGGTTCTGGCGCTGTCGATGGTGCAGCTCAACGAGGCGCGGCGGTCGTCGAAGGACGCCGCCAACGTCAAGCGGCTGACGCTGATCGCGCTGGTGTTTGTGCCACTGTCGTACGTGGCCAGCTTGTTCAGCATGACGGACGAGTACGCGCCCGGCCATGCACGGTTCTGGGTCTACATCGCATCGGCGCTGTCGGTGCTGGTCGTGGTCCTGGCCCTCTCCGTCTTCTCCGCGCTCGATCCGACGAGGTTGGCGGCGTGGGTGCACAGACGAAGAAGGCAGGGCAAGCCGAGGCGAGGAAGAATGAAGAACGAGGGCGGAGGGGGTAAAGAAGATGAGGAACGGTGAGGGTAAGGGGGGAGAGACGACGGAACAATAGGAAGCAGGTGAAACATTGTTCAGGCGAGATTAGAATATATCTTACCTTGATATTAGAAAATAATAAAGGAAAAGTCAGACGAATGAAAAGGAGGTGAATTAAAAGAAATGTTGGCATCAACGCGTCAAGTGCACGCATCTGCGGATGAAGCCCTTCACGACCGTCCTGCCACACACCGATCGTCGTCTCATTCCTATATCCCGTTCCAGCCCTTGACCGGCTATCTGAGTCTTTCAAGAGAAGAATAGGCCTAGTCCTAGGCTTCCTAGTATTAGAACTGTGACGCACAAGAGCCGCCACGAACGTCGCTAACAATATGAGCAGCTTCGCCAGCTACATCAGCCGCGGCAGCGTCGAGGAGTGTCCTAGCGACGATATTGCATTACTAGCTCATAACTTCAGCTAGACCAATACATCTTCTCTTGAGGTGGACAAACCGTTTCTCAAGGCCGCGAGCATCAACCGTGTGTTTCCCGAGGTCCACTCCGCGGTGCGTGCTTCTATAGTTTGAGAGGGGACAGGATATATGGCTTTACATGGTCTTTGGGTATCCAGCGACTTAAAACGGCGGGACATTTGGATGGGAAAAGTAATAGAAACCCAATGGTATTTTCTGTGGAAAAGATAGCTTTGCTTCATCTTGGAAGGAAACGAGAAAGAAATAAGTCCACAACGGGCAGATCCTGGGCTTCAGTAATGCTTATAGAGTGAGCTAAGGATGCTAAAATTTTGCCTCCCAACACCGCCAAAATTCAGGAGGGCGAGATTGTCCAGGGTGGTGGGGTGTTAAGCTTTTGGGCCTCGTGCGACAGCGCATCCTCGTGCCAGCCCTCAGCAAGTCGCTTCTCTGCAAAAAAGTTAAAAAGAGGAAGAAAGGATCCTTCTTGCTGCCGACCATGGCGACGCAGAGCACCGGCAAAGCGCTGGAAAAGTAACACGGCCCTCTCTCGATGCCACGTCTTCCCCCCCAATTTCGCAGTTCGCATATGCTAACGGAACCCCAAGGCAAGATGCAGACGACGTCCCCACGAACCCGCGCGGCATCCCCAAGGCGCCGTTTGTCGACAAGGTCGAGGACTACGTGACGTCGCGCGACGACGTCGAGCCGACCCTGCGGCGGTTCCAAGAGATGATTTCGTGCGTCTCCATACACCTCCCTTTGTCGTTGTTGCCTAGCATCGCCCTGTGGCTAACCTCACCCCCTTCTCCCTTCCAGAAAATACCAGTTTATGGAGTCCAACCTGCAGCGCCGCGTGGCGGGCCTCGACGAGAAGCTGCCCGACATCCGAAAGACGCTGGAGACGGTGCGGTTCCTGCAGACGCGGAGGACGACCAACAGCAAGGCGATCAAGGACGACGAGGACGTAGACAGCGATGAGGACGAGGACGACGAGGACGACGAAGCGGCCCTCGAGACCACGTTTGAGCTCAACGACACGCTGTACGCCAAGGCGGCCATCCCACCGACCGACGAGGTGTATTTGTGGCTAGGGGTGAGTGCAGAGGAGGGAGACGGCGACAGAAGAAAGCCACGATGGTACAACATGCTAACCAACAGGCCAACGTCATGCTCTCGTACCCCATCGACGAGGCCCAGGAGCTGCTCGAGCAGAAGCTGACGGCGGCGCAGACGAGCCGGCGCCAATGCGAGGAGGACCTCGAGTTCCTGCGGGAGCAGATTACGGTACGGGCCACCCCCATTTCCTCGTTTGTTTCTATCTTCCGCAGCACTAACGCATCCTTGCTCCTGACAAGACAATGGAGGTCGCTGTCGCGCGGGTATACAACTGGGACGTGGTGCAGAAGCGCAAGGAGCCGACGGAGGCAGAGCCCGGATCGGGGAAAGGCAGCAGTAGCAAGGGCGGCGCCATAGAGCCGGACGGTTGAAAAGGGGGAACATCTACAGGGGGATAGAAGAGATAAGCTCAAAAAAGAAATGAAACGAAAGGAAAAAAAAAATAGACAACGCCGGTTCAGTTGACGAGAGAGAGTGAACGAAAGCGAGACAGCGAAGAGCACAGCCATCACAGAGTTATGCAACTACCGGGGTCTTCTCGCACAGCATTCCTCAGCTCGACAAGACACGCAGCTGTGTTACCGCGTATTAAACTGTAATTATGGAGGAGCTGGAAACGTCAATGCCAGGCCGGTGTATGTAATACGGATACGGAGCTCTCCGTACGCGTATACTTCGTGCAAGCAGCAAATTAGAGTGCCAAAACGAGTCCAATTACGGCGGAATAGTCACACCGCCGCCACCAGCAGAAGACAGCAAGCCAGGGCAAATGCGGGGCGCCTGCCTTTCAACTCTGGCGTCCTCCCTTCCCCCCTTTTCAGGCGAGAGCCGCTGCCCAATGGCTGCCAAATTCGAGGGGTTGTGCTGCCACAGTCCCAGATAGCAGGCGCAGCGCCTCAGCGGTGATGACGAAGAGACGCAGCCGCAGCCCACCACCACCAGCCCCAGGCAGCTGCTAGTGTGTATTAAGTTACTAAGGTTGTGTGCCAAAGCCGGAAAGCCCAATCCTTCTTTCTTATCCCATTTTTGCAGGGCAACGCCAGCGCCGCCTTTCGCTCTCGTCTAGTGTCCCATCTCCCTCCTTTTTCTTTAATTTACGACGACGACCTCCTGCACCTCCTGCACCTCCTCGTCCTCCTCGCCCTCTCTGCTCCCCATCGAAAAACTGGGTCCCAGCAGAAAAAGGGACGCCGCCGATTCAATCGACACCTCGCCCGCGACGACCGCCTTTTCGCTCTTTTCCTTCCTTTCCCTCCCCAAATCGCTTCTTGGTCCGCGATAGCATTCTCCAAGCTTCATTCTCTGCTTCACTTCTTTTTCTTTCCCTCGCCCCTATCACCACCACCTCCATATCCTCCACAATGGCGGACACCAACGATACCAACGGCGGCATGGAGCTCGACGCCAAGTACGACCAATATGACTTCCCCATTGTCTCGCCCACCGACCTGAGCGGCCACCCGGGCCACCTCACCGCCGAGCAGCAGGCCCAGGTGCACCAGCTGCGACTGATGCTGGAGGCCCAGGGCTTCACGAAGCGGCTAGACACGCTGACGCTGGTGGGTGACCTACCCTGTCGCCTGATGGACGGGCACGCGATGGTATAACACCAGGCCTCGTACTGACATGCTGCACATAGCTCCGGTTCCTTCGCGCGCGCAAGTTCGACGTCAACCTGTCGCTGAAGATGTGAGTTGGGAAGAGGGGACACGGAAGAAAGGTGGGGCGTCTTGACAATGCCAGATGAACCCTAGCTAACAAACGGTCCAGGTTTGTCGACACCGAGGCCTGGCGGAAAGAGACCGGCCTCGACGAGCTCGTCGCCACCTGGGAGTACCCGGAGAAGGAGCAGGTGCATGCCTACTACCCGCAGTACTACCACAAGACGGACCGGGTGTGTTCTCTCCCATCTCTGTGTCTCCTTTGTTCTATCCCATCACCCTACTAACTAAACTGCCCCCAGGACGGCCGGCCCGTCTACATCGAGTCCCTCGGCAACATTGATCTCCCGGCCATGTACAAGATCACCACCGCCGAGCGCATGCTCACCAACCTCGCCGTCGAGTACGAGCGCCTCGCCGACCCCCGCCTGCCCGCCTGCTCGCGCAAGGCCGGCCACCTGCTCGAGACCTGCTGCACCATCATGGACATGAAGGGCGTCGGCATCTACAAGGCGCCCCAGGTCTACTCCTACATCAAGCAGGCCTCCGCCCTGTCCCAGAACTACTACCCGGAGCGCCTCGGCCGCTTCTACCTCATCAACGCCCCCTGGGGCTTCTCCTCCATCTGGTCCATCATCAGCGGCTGGCTCGACCCCGTCACCGTCGCCAAGATCCACATCCTCGGCGGCTCCTACCAGAAGCAGCTGTTCCAGCAGGTCCCGCCCGAGAACCTGCCCAAGCAGTTCGGCGGCACCTGCGAGTGCGAGGGCGGCTGCGGCTTCTCGGACATGGGGCCCTGGCGCGAGGACGAGTGGTTCAAGCCGCCCCAGTGGGAGAAGAAGGCGGGCGAGGCCGCAAAAGAGACGACCGCCGAGGCACCAGCACCGGAAGACGCGACAGCCACGGAGGACATCAAGCTCGAGGCCCCCGGCGCTGCTGACGAGGCTGCGGTCGCCAAGGAGACGGCTGCCGCTTAGTTGTGCAAGCAGACGGGTTTCTTGAAGCAGCGGGGGTGGAGACACAGACGGGGGTGATTTTTGTTCGTTGTTGTTTTCTCTCCTCTTTTTGTTTTGTTTCTGCCTTTTCATATTATATACTTGCGTTGCCTGGTGGGTTTTCTCCAGCTCCCATCCATCCATGATTCTGGTTATAGAAAAATCCATCTTTCATATAACATTTTGTTCAACACCCAATACCAGGGGGAGGGGGGAGGGGAGGAGCCTAGTAGAGAGGAAGAAAGCAAGACGAATCAACAAAAAAAAGATCAATATATACACATAGAAGGACTACGATGTCTTCTGAGCGTAATAGAGAGAAAGAGAGAACATTTTGGTTTCCCCATTTTCCTAAACGTGCCGTAATCCAAAGTGGCCCCGTCCTCGTGTGGTATCGTAAACAATGCATCCAAATAGCAATCCTGAACGCCGTCCAAACCAATCCCTGTATCGTAATCCTTGGCCTTCCGCCTCAATCCCTCCTTACCGCTCCGCCACGGCATAGTCGCCGGCCACCCGCGCCCGCTCCATCCGCGCCACCGTTGCCGGCATCGCCTGCTTCAGCCGCCCCAGCCCGGCCACCGCCTGCGCAAACGACGCGGCCGCCTCGCTCGTATCGCCACCCTCGTCAATCAATTCCTCCCCTTGCAGGTCGACCGCCGCCTCCTGCAGGGCCGCCGCGGCGGCGTCGTCCGCCGCCAAGGCCCCCGCCAGCGCCTGCTCGCGCGCGCGCACCGCCGCCGCCGGCACGCGCCGCTTGAGCAGGGCGATGTCGCGCAGCAGGTCCTCCTCGTCGCGCGCGAGGTCCTCGACGCGCCGGCGCTTGCGGGTGTCGAACGGCTCGGTCTCCTCGGCGGCCTCCATCTTCTTTGCGGCGTCGCTGCCCGCCTCCTCCCAGAACGGCGCCGGGTCCACGGGCAGGCCGTTGATGCTCAGGTTGGGCGCGGCGAGGGCGAACGCGCGGCGGATGTACTCGCTGACGAGCGCCTCGACGCGCGCGTGCAGGTCGTCGTCGTCGCTTTCGTCGGCGCGCTTCTTTTTCTTATTGCCGCCCTTCTTCTCGTCGTCGCTGTTCACCACCGGCGGAAACGCCGCGGCGACGCTGTCGGCGGCGGCGCGGCGCACGTTGTCGACGAGGTAGGCAAAGTCCTCGGGGGCCTGGAGCTCGATCTTGCGGTGGTGGGCGGCCTCCATTGTTTGGGCGTTGGGGGCGTGCCTTTTTGTGGTTTCAGAGTGGACGGTCCAGGTCGGGGATGGGAAGTGCATGCGCTTCTTCGAGCCACCGCTTTGCGCTACAGAGCGCGATACCGCGTGTTTACCAACAAAACTAATTGGCTTGTGCCCGTAAACCTGTTTATTTGCATATCAGACTTATGCATTTGGATAAGCACTTAGCCGACTGCGGGGTTGCGCAACCAGAAGTTCTTTATCGGGTTTGCCCCAAGAGCTCCTAGCTGTCCTAGCTGCCTGCCGCCTAGGAATTTACTGGTTGGGAATGCAGGTATTGGCTTCACAACATCGCACTCCTCGCCCTTTTTCCATAAACAAATTTGCATTTGAAGAAATACACCTGTCACCAATCTATGATAGGGAAAATCAAAGGTACTCAGAAGTGAAGCAGAAACAAAGAAAGAAAGAAAAAAGGCAAATAGGACAAGAAGAGAAGAGAGAAGATTCGACGGCCAGGTAAACGAAAGTCCACAAGAAACAAAAAAAAAAAGCAGAGAATCAACCTCGGAAAGAAACCACAAATATCATTATGACTCCGGATCCTCATGTTGTTGCGCCATCTTCACCGAAATGCACCCCCTTTATTCTTCCAAATCCCTTTCCCGTCCCGTCCATTCTGTCACACTCCGGTGGTCTTTCCCCCCCAAAGAAAAAACAAGGATGCCCCAAAAAAGAAAAGAAACGCCCCGGATCCAAGGCTGCTAGCTAGGATAAGCGGTAGGTTAGATACATGATAAAATGATGAAACTATGTTGGACAGTGTGTAAAGGAAGAAGAAAACAACAAGCAAAAAAAAAAGAAAGAAAGAAAGAAAGTATGTGAGACGAAGGCCTGGAGAGGAAGCGCCCGGAACCGAGCTGGGCACCGGGCGAAACCGTCTACAGTCCTCCTTCTCAACCCCCCTGCTCGTATGGTATCGGGAGGAGGGCAGACTTAGCTGCCCTCATAACAAATGCATCAAAACGAGCGCCAGTGGCTGGAGCAGGTGCAAATGGAGTTGAGAAGGGTTTGGGAAGCTTGATCGCTAAAGAGAGGAGACGCCGTAAAAGGAAATCCCGCAAGAAGTGAAAGGAGAGGCCCCACGAAGTAAAGAGGAAAGGCAAGAGAACATGCTGGGTGGTATAAACTGGTAAAAATAATCGTCGGTAGCGTTATGAGGCGTCAAATTGCGTCAAGAGTAGTCGTCGGTATAGATAGCGTCGACACAAACGGCGTGAAGACAGCTTATTTCGGGAACATCTTGTCAATTTCTTCGTCGCTTAGGAAGATCTCATGTATCGGTTCCCGCCGGTTCTCAAGGGGGGTATATTCGCAATCGACGTAGGATGGGACGAAGATTTCTGGGAAAATACATGTTAGAAAGGGCGGGAAACCACTGAAGAAGGTGACGTTGGGAATGCAGACATACCGGGGTTCCACACGAAGCCTTGGCTGGAGGCCAGGTATGAGATCTGAAGATGTGAGTACAACGAGCTGCGATCGAACCATGGGAAGGGAAACTCACCAGTCGTGGAGGACCGTCTGGGTCCCCGATGTTAATGACGTGCGCTTCTTGCTTAGAGATCGCGGAGCCTGTTGAGAAAGTCAGCCTTGCAATTCAATCTACCAAACAATACTGCGTTCCAACCTGTCACCTAGCATAGGCGAGAGACAGTGAAACGACGAGCCAGACAAGACAGCAAAGGGCCACAAAAGAACGCCTCGAGTCTGACGCAGCGTGGGGCAGTGCCACATCACGGCCGCGAGCCACACGCAAAACAAGCAATAAATCTCAGACAGGTAACTTACTCAGGAGGCTTGGGCGGCGATTGTGAGCCATCTTCTGCTGCTTTCGCGTTGGCGCGGGGGACGGAGCGGACTGTGACAGGGCTGTGGCCTTGGGAATCCCGGATGGCGAAGCGTAGTAGGAAGAGGAAGAGGCGGAGGGCGAGGCAGACGAGGACGAAGCCGTTGAGGGCGAGGGCGACATGGCCGACGAGGTAGCGGGAGATCCGATCGTGGCATCCATCGATCGCAGGTGGTGGCGATGATGGTGGTGGGGATGGTGGCCGCTGCGGAGCTCGTGGTGGTCTTGAGAGCCGCCGGACAACTGCGAGGTGGGGATGGCAATCGAGGACGACATGGCAGTGGAGAGCGAGCTTCGTGCTGCGCTGGGAAACCGGGGCAGTTGTGCCTGCTTATTACTCGAGAGGTTTCCTCCGATTGAAGGAGATGTTGGAGCACGTCACCGATGCTGGGTGTGAGTCGAATCCGATCGGGTCCGGTCGGAAAGGCGGGGACTTTTGCGAGTGACTCTTTTGCGTTGACGTGCAAGCGCCGGGAGACGAAACAAAGACGGGCTGCGGGTAGAGGTGGGAGGTGGAGGTGGAGGTGGCGACACGGCTACTAAGGTGGTGCGAGATAGGACGAGGCGAGCAGATCAAATTCACAGGGCGATAAGGCGTGACGACCAGAGCCGAGGCGAGAAGCACGGAGAGAGAGGCAAGCGAATGTCGAGTAGGACGGCCCAAAAAAGACAAGGCGGCACGAAAACAGAGCAGATTCGCCGTGAAAGCAGGACGGGGAAGGGAGGAGCAGTAAGGAGGATCGAGGAAACACAGGGCGGCAAGCAAGGAGGCGAGACGACGAGCCAAAGAACCAAAGGACGGCGAGAAAGAGAACAAGCGAAACCGGCTATACTGCAGGGCCGCCCGACAAGGCTTATCGCAGGGGGCGGAGGGCGGGCGGAAACGGCAGAGCTGGCGTGTCACAGGCTGGAGCACGAGGAACAAAGGAGCGGTCGTCGTTTTGCATCTGGAAGCTGGGGAGGGAAGAAGAGAAGACGTAGGAAGATGAAGATGGAGAGGAGAAGCGGAGAGTCATATGTTGGGTCGTGCAGAATAAAAGGTAAGGCCACCGGCTTGGCTGGTCGTCTCCTCACTCGCTCTTTCTGCCTGCTGCTCCTGCCTCCTTGTGCAGCACTATATGAGGTCGTGGCCGGCCCCATCTGGAAAAAGTGGGGGGAAACCACTTAAAGGGCTGTCCACACATGATAGGCGAGTGCGCCCAGCCCATCCAGAACGCCGTCTGTCCAGACTGGGCAGCTGCAACGGTGACTGTCGGGCCCCTGCACACGCCTTCCAGCATGCTGCATGAGACCCCTACGGAGACGCAGCCGCTGTCTGCTGTGAGCTCCGTAACGAGGCAAGAACGACACAGCACTAACACTCACAGCGAACCACGCCAGCATCTCAGCCCCACTCTCCCCACCTGTCTGGACCGCTCTTTCCCTTCACGACGAGCTGTGAGGAGTTCACGTATCAGTTCGTAAGGACTCAGTATGAATAAACTCACAGCGGGAAGCTACGTTGCGCCGTGCTACTCGTTTTTCCCGTGTCGTCTCCCAACGCCCCTTCTCTCTGTCTTGCATTCCTGTCCAGTCCCTCTTTCCCGCGGCGGCGTATGGGAGGCCACCAGCGCAGCCCTGCAGCAAAAAGAGTGGGAGAGAGGGCAGGGTCCCAATTCACACCCTTGCCCGCTTGTGCTGCAGGCCGCCGCCCACTATGTTGGCCTAGGCTAGGCTGGCTAGGCTGGCTAGGCTGGCTAGGCTGGTTAGGCTGTCTGCATCTCGGGTGTCCCCTCTCGGGTGCTCCTCCGCCTGCTGGCCCAGCTCCTTTCCGGTGCCTGTGTCTCCTGCCCACCTCCTTAATATACGGAGTAACATCCTCTCAACTTCCACCAACAGCTCAACAGCCTGGCCGCCCAACAACAGAAAATCCAAGGTGTAACACGCACAGGGATCTTAATTACCAACGGCGACACAAAAGTCAATGAAAAGAGACGTCTTGAATTTCCTATTTTTATTTCTTTTTTTACTATATATCCTTTTTGTGCTCGAGTTACGCAGAACGCATGCAAATCGTTGAATAATGCCCCAAAATAAATCCCTCCGCATATTGATTTCCTCTGTGCATTTTTTGCCCTGTGATGAAAAAAATAGAAAAACACCAGCAGAACACCGCATACAGATCCCTTATGTTTTTTACCCCATCAAGGGCCTGTCCCATTACTTTGTTGAAAGTAGAAAGGGGGGAGTCAACTTTCATTTCTGTTGAAAGTTTTTTGTAGAAATATTCGAGATGTGACGGAGTAAATGAAAATTTCTCCCTTTGTTGAAGCTTCGTGGAGCCCGCGAGATGAAAAGCCCCTCCTATGGGCGGTTGTTGAAAGGGTAGAAGTAGCAACGTTTGGTCTACTTCTATCCCGGATATACCCTCCTCGCCCTCGTCGTCCTTTGTCGTCCTCGTCTCACACAGAGCCGGCACAGCTTAGATGCCAGCATCCGCGCGCCAGCCCTCGACCGGCAGGGGGAAGCCGCTCGACCAGGCGGCAATCTCCGCCTTGAGGGCGTTGATCTTCTCGACCTCGCCGCTGGCCACCTTGACCTTGAAGTCCTTGAGCTTGTTGTTCGGCTTGGGCAGCGCCGCCTGGACCTCCTTGCAGATCTTGACGGCCTGGTCGATGTAGCTGGCCACGCGCTCAAAGTCGGCCGTGCCGAAGCCACGGCTCGTCATCGCCGGCGTGCCGATGCGCAGGCCGCCGGGCGTCAGCGCGCTCTTGTCGCCGGGGATGCTGTTCTTGTTGCAGGCGATGTTGATCTGCTCGAGCACGGCCTCGACGCGGGCGCCGTCGAGGGCGAAGGGGCTCAGGTCGAGCAGCACCATGTGCGAGTCGGTGCCGTCAGACACCAGCTTGTGGCCGAGCTGCTTGAAGGTCGTCTCGAGCGCCTTGGCGTTGTCGACCACCTGCTGCTGGTAGGCCTTGAAGTCGGGCGTCGCGGCCTGCTTGAGGGCGACCGTCAGAGCCGTGATGGTGTGGTTGTGCGGGCCGCCCTGGTGGCCGGGGAACACGGAGAAGTTGATGGGGTTCTCGAGGTCGTACAGCGTCTCCTTGCCGGTCTTGGGGTCCGTCGACCGGACGCCCTTGCGGAAGAAGATCATGGCACCGCGGGGGCCGCGCAGGGACTTGTGCGTCGTCGTCGTGACGATGTCGGCGAACTCAAAGGGCGACGGGATGACGCCGGCGGCGATCAGGCCCGAGATGTGGGCCATGTCGACCACCAGGTAGGCGCCGACGGAGTCGGCAATCTTGCGCATGCGCCCGTAGTCGATCAGGCGGCAGTAGGCGGAGGTGCCGGCCACCAGGACCTTGGGGCGGAACAGCTGGGCGTTCTTCTCGAGCGTGTCGTAGTCGATGATGCCGGTGGCGAGGTCGAGCCGGTACGGCATGGTCTCGAAGTAGTTGGACACGGCAGAGATCTTCTTCTGGGGCGTCTGGTAGCCGTGGCTCAAGTGGCCGCCGTGGGGCAGGTCGAGGCCCATCAGGCGGCCGTGGACCGGCATGATGGCCTGGTACACCTGCAGGTTGGCGGGGCTGCCGCTGAGGGACTGGACGTTGACGCCCCACCGCTCCGAGTCGAGGTTGAAGGCCGTCAGTGCGCGCTTCTGGCACAGCAGCTCAACCTCGTCGATGTGCTGGTTGCCGCCGTAGTAACGAGCGCCGGGGTAGCCCTCGGAGTACTTGTTGGACATGGGCGAGCCGAGGGCATCGAAGACAGCGCGCGAGGTGACGTTCTCCGAGGCGATCAGGATGATGGACTCGCGCTGACGCTGGATCTCGCGCTTCTAGAGGGGGGTGTCAGCAAGCTGGGGTAGTGCGAGGGAACAGCTGTGTAGCCAAGAGAGCAGAGACGTACCATGATCTCAGCGACCTCGGGGTCGGTCTCGACGAGAGACTTCTCCAGCATCTGTTGACGTTGTTAGGACATCTCGTGCAAGCCATTGGGGTTCCTGAGGCTCTCGCTCTCGTGGCTGACTCACATCCCGGTGGGATTGGGAGAGGGCGTAGGTAGACATGGCTGTAGATATTGGTGGGGTATAAAGAGAGGAAGTGAGAGGTGTATGTAGGAGGGCAATTGCTGCAGATCCTCGAATTGGGATAATTAAGGGGAGAAAAAGAAAAGACAAGATAGAAGACGGATGAAGAGAAGAAGGAAAAGAGTAGAGGCGAAAAGGGACGAAAACGAAATAACCCGGATGAGCAAGAAAAAATTGCGTTGGCCTGACTGACGAGAGACAGAAACAGAGAGAAAAAAAAGTTTTGGTGGGGGAGCCTGCGATTTCGGAGGCTGTCCAATCAGGTAGCTGCTCTTGCACGCCCCATACCCACAGTGAGCGGTTCCAGGCGCACCCGTGGGTGCTGGTGGTGCTTTCCTGCGAAGCCAGCTCGGCGCTCCTGCCCATGAGGCGATTTGGCGCTAATGCCTTTTTGGCAACGGTCCCCCCCAAGTTGTATACGCACGTGACCCAGTGTCTCTGGCGCGTCACGTGTGAGGTTGGGGAGCTCAGGCTGACAACCTGCCGCGTCGTTTTTGCAATGCACCAGCACAGCTGGCCTGGTGCAGCCGATTCCACCAGCTTCTTCGTCCTCTTGTCTCGTCATCACAAACCATCCAGCCCCAACAAGGCTATCAACAAGCGACGAACCGATCTCGATCTGCCGCGCACAGCATCGTTTCCTGATCCTCCTTAGCGACTGTGTATCTACGAGTTTCTGACAATCGGCCTTTTCATCGTTGCCTCTTCTTCCTCTGCCCTCGAAGCAGCGGCCCTCGACCTCGCTTTCTGTTTTCCTTGCCCTGTTTCTCTCAACTCGCCCTCTCCCTCTCCCTCTCCATCACCATGGGCGACCTCCTGATCGAATCGCCGGCGGGCATCCACGCGGCGCCGCACAAGAAGACCGCGCCGTCACCAATACCGAGCCTGGGCGACTTCGGGGGCGTCTCGACCGAGGGCGGCGACGAGTACGGGTCGCTGAAGAAGCTGCAGGGTCAGCTCGAGTACATCCAGCTGCAGGAGGAGTACATCAAGGATGAGCAGAGGTAGGGGAAAGGATTCGTCCAATTCAGGGTACGCTTCCAAACACACATTGCTAACGCTCTCCCCAGGAGCCTCAAGCGCGAGCTCGTCCGCGCGCAGGAGGAGATCAAGCGCATCCAGAGCGTGCCGCTCGTCATCGGCCAGTTCATGGAGGCCATCGACCAGAACACGGGCATCGTGCAGTCCTCGACCGGCTCCAACTACGTCGTCCGCATCCTGTCCACGCTCGACCGCGAGCTGCTCAAGCCCTCGTCCTCCGTCGCCCTGCACCGCCACTCCAACGCCCTCGTCGACATCCTCCCGCCCGAGGCCGACTCCTCCATCGCCATGCTCGGCGCCGACGAGAAGCCCGACGTCACTTACGCCGACGTCGGCGGCCTCGACATGCAGAAGCAGGAGATCCGCGAGGCCGTCGAGCTGCCCCTGACCCAGTTCGACCTCTACAAGCAGATCGGCATCGACCCGCCGCGCGGCGTTTTGCTGTATGGCCCCCCGGGAACGGGCAAGACCATGCTCGTCAAGGCCGTCGCCAACTCGACCACGGCCAACTTCATCCGCGTCGTCGGCTCCGAGTTCGTCCAGAAGTACCTCGGCGAGGGCCCGCGCATGGTGCGCGACGTCTTCCGCATGGCGCGCGAGAACGCGCCCGCGATCATCTTCATCGACGAGATCGACGCCATCGCCACCAAGCGGTTCGACGCGCAGACGGGCGCCGACCGCGAGGTGCAGCGCATCCTGCTCGAGCTGCTCAACCAGATGGACGGCTTCGACCAGACGGCCAACGTGAAGGTCATCATGGCCACGAACCGCGCGGACACGCTGGACCCGGCGCTGCTCCGCCCCGGCCGCCTGGACCGCAAGATCGAGTTCCCGAGCCTGCGCGACCGGCGCGAGCGGCGCCTCATCTTCTCGACGATCGCGTCCAAGATGAGCCTGGCGCCCGAGGTGGACCTGGACAGCCTGATCGTGCGCAACGACCCGCTGTCGGGGGCGGTGATCGCGGCGATCATGCAGGAGGCGGGCCTGCGGGCGGTGCGCAAGAACCGGTACAACATCATCCAGGTGGACCTGGAGGACGCGTACTCGAGCCAGGTGAAGACGTCGACGGACGAGAACAAGTTTGATTTCTACAAGTAGTCTGGGGGCGGTCCCGGTGTAGGTGGTTTTTGTTCAGGGTTGATCATGGAGAAGAGGGGAGAGAAAGGGGGGAGATGGTCTTGGTTTTTCAAGGACATATTTTCGGGGAAAGGCATCAATATAAAAAACACCCAAAACACAAATCTTGTACACTATCCACATTTGTTTCAATGCGAAAGAGACCTCTTTTTTTTTTTTGCTCCGGCGCTCCTCTCCGCTTGTTTCCTTCGTGTCAAGTCTTTTGATATAGAATTGAATTCGGGAACATGATAGATAAAACAGTCCCCATCAAGGAAGGGAAAGTGGCTACAGTCCCCACTGAGGGCCCTTCTTAAAAGCAAAAAAAGAAAAGGAGCAAAATGCAAAAAGGAACAAAAAAAATACTCTCTCGCCGGGAATTGAACCCGGGTCCCGGGCGTGACAAGCCCGTATACTGACCACTATACTACAAGAGATTTGTGGGTTGAACTTCGCTCTCAATCATCACGATAAGACGAGGATCTTGAAAAAAATCAAAACACTATTATAGAGCTGCGTTGTTGAGAAACTGCTGTTTTTCATTTTTTCTTTCATTTTTTTTTGATTTTGACAATATTGAATTACTTCATAGAGAGGCAGGAAAACGTATTCGTTCCAAGTCCAAAGTTCCAAGTCTATCGTTTTTCCTTTCTAAATTCCTTTGCCGTGTCCTCCCTATTGCCCAATGCCAACAACAGCAAGCATGCTCGGCTGTGTGTTCCTCTGCGCAAAAATACAATGTGTGAAAAATACAATGTGAAAAGGCCATCTAAAAATCAAAAGCCGATACACTTCTTCCTCCTCCCTTTTGCATTACCATAAAAAAGAACCCCAGGGTATATCCGTCTCTTTCTCTTCTACGTATCCGTCCAGACAAACGACATATCTTATCCCCCCTTCGCCCGCCATGCCCGCCATGATTCCATGCTCTTATCATGCCCTCTAAAAAAACACCATCCATGAAGTCTATCCGTCATCAAAGGGTTCTCGCTTGACGCTCGCTTTGACCCACCCCAGCGGTTCCTCCTCTTTTGTCTAATGTAACTCCGCCTTGACAAGAAAAGAAAAGGAAAAAAAAGCAGCGCAAGAAAAAAGAAGGAAATAAGGTCAAAATGTACAAAACCAGCACGTTCCCCGTTCCGGGCCTGCCGATCCAGGGTTTGTGCTGATGAAAAAGAGGGAGAGTATTAAAAATAATAGAATAAAAAGAGTGTAAAATGTCCGTCACTGGCTCAGAGCCACGCCCAGTTCGAGGAGAAGGCGGACAAAGCGCGCGTGCAGCTCGATAAAGAAGTCGGGCATGCCGAGAATCTCTGGCAGGCCGCGCGCGCGGAGTGAAGCGCCGGCCGAGCTGCCGAGCCCGCCAAAGCCGGCAAAGCCGGGGCCCATGCGGCGCGACAGCCCGTTGCCGGCAGCGACGAGGAAGCTGCTGCCGCTGTCGTTGGCGACCGACGAGGGCTGCGTCGGCGGCGGGGACACGTGGGGCGATCGGTCGAACCCAAAGGACGGATTCGCGCTCGTCGATGGGCTGCCCTCGCCCGAGGGCGACGACGTCGCCGTGGACTCGGCCTGGAGCGCGACGCGCTCGGCCTCGGCGTCCGCCAGCTGCTGGATCCACGTGGCCAGGTCGTTGAAGGCGGCCGAGACAAATCCGAACGCCTTCATGGCCATGCGCTCGCGGTGCGTGTTCAGGGCAATCAGAGCATACACGCGCTTGTGGCCGCGGGCGTGCATGTCCGCCACGCGGAAGACGTGGGCGGTCGTGTAGCCGGCCGCCGGATCGCCGAAGAACAACGGGCCGCCATTAGCAGCCGCCGCCGCGGCCGCGGCTGCGCTGGCAGCGCCGTGTGGGGTGGAAGTAAAGTACGATGTGGCTGCGAGGGACGAGGGTGTGACAGGCTGCGACGCTGTGGTCGAGGCTGGGCTGCGCGGGAGCGTCTCGAGAGTGAGCGTGCGCAGACATGACGCGCGGATGTTGCAGTATGCGTCGGCTGATACCGGCTCGTGAGTAGACGTGTAGTCGAGGTAGTGGGTGTGGCTGTTCATGAGGCGCGACGCGGAAGAGGACGTGCTAGACCGTGACGTCGCGACCGACGTCATCGTGCCCGTGCGGCGGTGGTGGTTGCGGCCATAGAGGCGTGCTGAGGGTTTTTCGTCGCCCTCGGTGTCAGATGACGTCGACGACGACGCCGATGAGGAGGAGGGATGCAGCAGAAGTGGTGAAGCATCCCCTGGTGCTCCGTCGTACACACGTGCGCAGGGGACACGAGTGCGCAGGGTCGGGTTGCGTGAGTCAGTGCCGCCACCAGCAGCACTGCCGCCGCCGCTTGCGTTGCTGCTCTCTGGCTTGCGCCGAGGGAGCGTCATGGCGCAGTTGTCGCAAGGGATGGCGCGTTTCGTAACGGATTCGTCGTACGTCTTGCGGAAGTTGCTCGTTGTTGCATCGGCGCGCGTTTTTGACTGCGACTGCTTCTCCCTGGGCGATGTCGAGGTGCGCGGCGAGCGACGTGATGCGCCCGTGTCAGGCTGTGATCGAGGCGTGGCGATTTCGGCCGACCTTGGTGGGTCTTCGTCGTCTCGTCTTGGGGAGAGCTGTGGCGAGTTGCGCCGTGAAGTCTGGCCCAGGCTCATCTTACGAAGCGCATCGGCCACGGCGGCCGTCGCAGCTGTCGCAGCGGCATGGGGTGTGGAGGCGGACGATGGGGAGGATGTGACAGAGGACACGGCCGAAGCGACGGCGGCCATAAGATCGGGCTCGTCGTCGTCATCGCAAGAGCTGCACTTGACGGGCAGGCCCTCGGTGACCATCAGCGGCGTCGGGCCGTGAACCTCGCAGAAGTGTGCGAGACATAACTGGAAGAATGGTATTAGCAACATGTTGGCGGACATGTGGTTGGCCCTGGATCAGAAAGTCCAGGAAAAGAAGAAGCAGGAGAGGTGTTCATGGTTGTCTTGGAAATGTATGCTTTCAAGGGAGATGGGGAAAGGTAGAAAGGCGAAAGGGCGAGAGGGGGGATAAAGAAGAAACAGGAGCAATAAAAGGGAGGCGAAGAAAGGAGGGCGTAGCACCGCTGTATCAAACGGGAAAACGAGGCACGGCGCAAAAATAGGCGTGAGCTGTCCCGTCGCAAGTTTCCCCGAGTCATACAAAGCGGAATAAGATTAGGAACGCCGCCGAAGGAGCAAGCACATCGCAAGCACAAGCACAGAAATAAGCACGAGGAGGGGGGAATGTGTTTCTGGTGTTACAGCGCCACAAAATTGCCTGCCGAAGGACAAGAAACAAAACGCAATATTGCGGACGGGTTTCTCATGATTCCTGGACAGAACAGAACAAGAAACAGGTCATGACGCGAAGGCGTGCGCCGCGCTAGGTGCCGCCTGGCCCATGCCGCCTGGCCCATCGCAACCCGAAGCTCGGGCAAGAAGAGTCCGGGCAACATGGTGTTTGGCTGGGATGCGTCTCGGCATGATAAATCGTGGGACGTGGGGGGGAGGAGGAGAGGGTAGGATGCAAAGAGGATAGGAGAGCCCGGGAGTGTGGGTTGGGTTGAGGGGGGGAGGGGGCAAAATATGATATGTCTGCTGGAGAAGCAGAGAGGGTGGGGGTCAAAGCGAGGCAAGTCGCGAGAAAGGGGGGACAAGGCGGCCGCGGAGGACGAAGCCAGGAAGAAGCGGCGGCGACGGCGGCAGCGAGTCAGCGTGGCGGCCCAGGTCGTGCACATCTGCTGCGATTATGGTTGTATCCCGGGAGGGGGAGCTGAGGGAACATGAGATGAGGCGGGCTTGCTTATTTCGTCTCTGGCCGTGTCTCCGTGTCTGTGTCTGTGTCTCCGTGCTGCATTGCTGCTGTGACGAACGCGAAGGAAGAGAGAGCTGATGAGAAGCGGGCGCAGTTGGCGGTGTGCCGCGTGTGGTATGTGATTGGGCGCGTGCGCGAGTTTGCTCCTGTTGCTGCGTGCTGCCGTTGGATGAAGGAGGGTCGCAGGTCGCCGTCTGGCACGGACGAGGCGGTAAGCCGGCCGAGATAGCGATAGGAGATGTTGCTCTTTCGACAGGGGCGGCATTGAGCGCGAGGCAGAGAGCCACAGAGACAGAGCGAGACGTGCGCGCGGTGGAGGCGGCTGTTGGCGGTGCGTGGGGTGGCGGCATCCTGGGAAATGCGCAATGACAGGAGAGGAAGGAGGAAAGACCGGAAACGAGAAAACGAACGACGGCGCCGCGCGCTGATTCGAGAGAACCGAACGGCAGAAGTAAAATAAGGAGATACAAGAAATACAAAAATAGGAGGTATCAGGTTGGATGAGACGATGGGGGCCTGGGACGCCAACCGGGGGCTGTCAGAGCAGCAAGGGGGGGAAACGCCAGAGCGAGAGACAAGAGGTGATGGGAGTGCGGCTGAGAAAAAGAAACGAAACGCGAGCAAGAAGGGCACAGACAGAGTACGAGAACGGGGAGAGCGCGGCAAGACAGACGAGACCATGGAAAGTGAGGCTGGATTTTTGGGGGCGCGGGTGGGAGAGTGGGAGAGTGGGAGAGTGGGAGGTGCAGCAGACTTACTATCGACGTCATGGCTAAGACGCCCTGCTATCTTATCGGCAACAGCCCACGATGAATCGCGGTGAAGACGGGAGGTCAAAAGTGAGGCCGAAAGTGAGGTTGAGAGTGAGGTTGAAAATGAGGTGAGCGCGAGGTGAAAGCGAGGTTGTGCAAGTCGGCGTGTCGGCGAGGAAAGAACAACAGGTGCGAGCTAAATAAGGTTGGACTGGGGAAACTGGCCGAGTTCGATCGCTTGCTGGACCGGGAGGGAAGGAACGATTCCCTCGTCTGGCCGGGGTGGTCTGAGAGTCGGTCCGGTCGGCGTCTTTCCCCTATTGATGACTGCGCCTGGTGCAGTAGTCGGTCGCACACCTCGTCGCAGCAGTCGGAGCAAATTATGCGTCGTCTTGACGAGAATGGCTAGCGGGATGCGTGCGTGTGCGTGTCGCCGAGGATGTGAGCCGCGCTCGCTGGGTGTCGCACTCTTTCTGTGGTTTGACAGGCTCCGGCAAACGGGGAAGCGACAGGCGAGAACCGGAAGGAAGGAGAGGAGGCGGCGGAGGAAGGAGGGGAGGGGAATTGGGGAAGAGAAAGCATGAATACGACGTTGTGTGATA
Organism: Sporothrix brunneoviolacea; assembly: GCA_021396205.1. Classification (NCBI taxonomy): domain Eukaryota; kingdom Fungi; phylum Ascomycota; class Sordariomycetes; order Ophiostomatales; family Ophiostomataceae; genus Sporothrix; species Sporothrix brunneoviolacea. The sequence continues at coordinate 186,104 of WNYD01000056.1, forward strand.
GGAAAGGAAGAAAGAGAAAGAAGGCAGGCGCGACGAGGATCGTGTGTGTGTCGCGGCGGGCGGTCTTTATGTCGTCCTTTTGTATTTTCGGATTAGAAGAGAGGAAGGGGCGGCGGTCGAGCGCGCACAGGGAACGAAAAAAGGAACAAGGAAAGAGCAACGGCGAGGTGGGCTCTTACGCAGCAAGCTAGGAATATCCGCGGATGAGGAAGGAGCACCCCCGGCGTAAGGAGGTGGTGGGATGGATGCGAATATCCAAAACACGGGAAGAAGGAAGGAGCGAGGAGCGGCGAAGGGCAGAAGACGGGGGAGGGAGGAGCAGCAGAGAGACAAGAGAAGCAAATGACGGGTTCCCGGGAAAATGAGAGAAGGGGAAATGAAGAGCCAGGCAAGAAGAGAAGAAAGAAAGCTAGAGACGTTCCAGAAGAGAGGTCTTTGGACGGCTCCTTATTATTCTCTTCCTCTTCCTCTCTCTTCTTCTCAATTCATGTCGAATCTGGGAGGGCGGGGTCGTTCTTCCGCGCGCGCAGCGTCTCTCATTCGTTTTGCGACTTATTAACAAAGAAACGTCTGCTATAGGGCCGCTCTTTTTCTTTTTCTGGGTGCGTCCTGTCGCCAAGCTCCGTTTTTAAACTTTGTTTTTTGGTACCCTACTCATGCCCTGTACTTGCTACGTAATAAATCCATTTGCATGTCTCTCGTGCTTGGTGTGAACGGCCGTGACGATCCCCATCCGCCTTCGAGGGGAGACCGCTCTTCTCTTCTTTCTCGACAAGAAAATGGGATGCTGGAGGGAGGGCAGGCCGGAAGGCCCCGATCGACTCGTCATGTACGGAGTATTTACGAGTATTTTAGTACCTCCACAGCTTCGAAGGAAGAGGGGGGGGCCGTTCTCGAAACCAGAAAAGAAGCGGACTGGGAACGGCTCACCGGGAATCCCAAAGCGACTGGCTAGGCGGAGGAAAGGCCCTTTTTTTTCTTGCCCCCCCTGGGGCGTGTGGGTGTGGAGACCAAGGAACAGAACGGCGTCATTTTGGGTTGGCCCAGTGGGGTCTGTTCCGGCCTGCTCTGTCTGCTCTGGTCTGCTCTGGTCTGTACTGCGAGGACGGGTCTTGCTCGGTATGTCGTAGCGTACGGGACCTCGGAGGTTATAGCGCCAAGCTGGGTGTTCTAGGAGCAGGACACTACGCCGGAGAAGGGAAAGGGAAACGGACGTTGGCCGCGAGCGAAACGCTATTACCCACGAGGATGCAGAGCAATTTCGAGACCGACGTTGGGGAGACATGGTTGTTGAATTTAGCTGGGCCTATTCTTGTTCGGGACGTCGCCGAAAGGCCACGCAACAGAAGCCGCAAGAGAGGCTGCGGCCGACTTGACAGCCGAGCCGTGGCGATGGACGTTCCGTGGCAAGGAGGCGACGGTGAGACTCGGGAAAGGCGCGGTGAGGGAGGGAAATAAGTGGGAAGACAATAAGACATTACGAGCGACCAATGCACAGGACGAGTGCTGGCACCAGCTGAAGGGAATGAAACAGCAGAAAGAAAGAAAGAGGAAAAAACAAACAATAACATGGGAGGGGCACGGGAGGCCACATGGCAGCAGACCCAGCCGAACCTCGCCTGCGTCCGAGTCGGGCATCTTTGTTCCCCTTGTTCCCCCTAGTTGTCTCCATCCCTTTGCTTTCCAACACCAAGACCCGCGTTCCCGCCTCTTTGCCGGCCGGCATTCCCTTCCACAAAAAGGGAGAGGAAACAGACGTCTGGGTCAGGGACAGAGCATGCTGGCTGAGGACGTACTCCGTAGTCCGCTACGAGACAAAAACAATGCGTACAGAGAGTATTACGGAGCACTCGGAGAGCAGACCCGCGCAGATTGCCCACTGCTTCTGCTTCTACTCCGTAGTGCGGTGTAGGAGCTGTAGGAACATGGCTCCTTTCCCAACAAGGCGTCCTAGTGGCAGAGGTGGACACAATCTGGCCCAAGAGGGCTTGTGGTTCTGGGCGGTCATTTCACTCCGCTGCGAGCTCGGCCTCCATTAAACGACGGTAAACGCTCTCTTGCACATGCTGATGCTGCTTCGGGAAAGCTTCCAGAACAAGAGGGGCATGAATACGACGTATTCCGTCGTAGCCCTGTCGGTGCAAAGCAGGGGGGAGGACGCAAAGTGGAAAATGGGAATATGCGCTGCACTCGGTCATGGCTGCAATTTCCAATTCTGTCTCTCTCTGTCCTCTCGTGTTTCGGCGCCCTGGCAGTGGGCCAGGCCCGTCGCCGATCATCAGGCCACATCCCCCCCTCGACTGGTCGCTGAAGCCCGAAGGACTTGGTTTTGAGGCCGCGCAGCCAAACGAGGGCCACGATAACGCGGCGATTGTCTTGTACGGGGTTGGAGCGCGCAGGGAAAACGGCAGCCACATGGCTTGGTGCTCTTGGCGGGATCTTCTTTCCGAAAGGAATAAGAAATACAGTCAGACATTCCTACTCGCACTCGCACAAAGCCGCCTCAAGGTGCTGACGGGAAGAGGGAAATTGGACGGAACGCCCAGCAGCGGGCAATTACGCAAGCCGGCGGAGGATTGTGCTACCCAGGGCTATGTTTAGCAGCTCTTAGCAGTAGGGCGCAATCTCTCTGCTGCTGGACGGAGTGTGCTGTAAGCACATGCAAGTCACCGCGAAGGACGGCGGGTGCACACCGCACTTACGGAGGAACTTGCGGAATCCTCCGTAAACTTTCGCTCCCTCATTGTTTTCTGCCGAGCCAATCAAGCAACATGCATTTGGCAAGGGGCGGGTGGCTGTGGGCAAGCACCCGAGGCGACTGCGAAATTTGGCAGGTGCATCCGGCTGCACGCTCCCGCCTTTCATAGTAGGAAAAGAAAATGGAAGAAAAGAATACCCGTATTGCACCCGGAAGAGGGCAAGGTCGACGACCACATGTCTTAGGTTGCTTTTTCTTCTCCTTCTCCTTGCTGTACATCCCCTCGTCGTGGACGTCGCCACCAATTGCCGCTTTGGTCCCTCCATGTGATTTCCTGCTGTCCTGCATGTATTTTCAACTGCCGTAGCAACAACGGTGCTTCTCTTCGATGGTCGCTTTTCCTTCGCTTCCCTTCCCCCATTTTTCTGGTTCTCTGGTTCTCTGGATCTTGGGTCGCGCCAAAGGAGAAAAGGAAAAGATGGTCAGGGGGGTGTGGGAAGAAAGGTCCTGACGGTCGCATCCTGCGCACATGGCTGTGCGGCGTTCCTCGTCTGGGCGAAGATCAGCGCCCTTGCTTCGGGTGGTCCGCTCCTTGTCGGGCGCAGGCTTTCTGATACAAGCACAAACATGACTTTTTTCCGGTCTTTCTCTTTCCAGGTCGCCGTCCGCTCGTTCGTTGGCTCGTTCATTTGCTCGTTCGTCCGCCTGTTCGTCGCATCTTCTATTTTCCCTTGTTCTCTATGCTTTTGTGCTGTCTTACGTCTTTCATGCAAATGCATAATTGTCTGTATCACGTCTGACGTAGGGCGGCCGCGTCAAGTTTATGCATAGGCGAACGCGTATGCACCTGTGCTCGTAGCCCGCAGCCAACAGCAGCAAGGTACGAGAGTCGCCTCGTTGTCGAGATGCAGGTCCCCTCGTTTTGCCACCGGCCGTGCGAGCGAAGCCACGAGGCGAGAGGCGACGCAAACGTTTTACGCTATCGAGATGGCCTAGATGGCTGAATTGGGGGGGCGCCAAGTGGGAGGGAGCCGCCAGCACCTTCTCCCGCGCCTTCTGGAACGCCTTTTCCTGTCAATGCCCGCTACCCCGAGTCCGCGTCCTCGTCTCGCCAAGGCAATCCAGTCCGCCCCCCATTCGCATATGCTATTCCAGCTTCCTCTTCTGGAATCTCTGCAATCTCGACCTTTCACGTAATAGTCTGCACTCTCCACGCGGCATGTCGACCTCCCAAGACCTTCTGCACGCTGCCTCCCCCCGTACGCCGCGCATCTCCGCCGCCACCAGCTCAGCTCGACTCTCATGTCCGCGTACTCCGTAGGATGAGATATACACACGTATTGGGGGGGCAGACTAGGAAGGCCAATTTCCCAATTTTGGCGGTCAGCACTACTCCATACAATAGCTCCTAATAGCTCTTTCCCTCTGGTTCCTCTGTCGCGCCAAGATGTGGGCAACGTAACGGCGTTGGGCTTCGAGCCGTGGAGATGGCAAAAACCGCATTCTCCGTATTAGCGTGCCACCCGTCCAGAAATATTTGCCCCCTGGATTTTGGTGTCTCCATCTCGCCACGTTTTTTCGACGAGAACCTCTTCCTTCCTCTTCTCGGCAGGAACCTCCCAAATAGGAAAGCAGATCCCTTTTCTTTGCCGCTTCCCCATTTGGGTGCACTTCCTTTTTTCTCTCCGAATTGCTGCATAGTCTGGGGCCCGCGTCCCGTCCATCAAACGCGGGGAGCCCATCTGCCGTCCCACGGCTCGTCGTGCAGAAAGAAAAAGCTCGGCACGCAGGCGTTCTAGAAAGGGACGGCTCGGCTCTCGATCCCTCCCATGCCATGCCATGCCATGCTGTGCCATGCTATGCCATGCCGCTCGTTCGTCTGATGCAGCGCACATGCGCGCGCTCTTGTTCCCATGCTCCCTCGCTGCTTTTCGTCCCGCCCGTGACGGGCCGCCGGCCCATACTGGGAACCCTCCTTCCCCTACGTCACGAGGTGGGGACCGGTCAGTAAGTAAAATGCAGGCGGCACAAATCTCTGCTTCTCTGGAACCGCTCGTCGCCAGCAGTGAGCGGCTGCGGACTGCTCACATCGTATAGCAGTGGCATCGCGGTGTCCCATCAAAACACTCTTCCTATAAGAAAAGAGTAAGAGCTAGAGCATATTCAAAACGAGATATCATACTGCTTCATTGTGGATATGTCAATGCCTTTTGAATTGTATGAAAAAAAAGCCAGCTTTTCTTAGTTCTCGAATACTGCCGCCAACGCTATGATGTATATAAATAAACATTGAAAATAAATAGTTTCCTTTCTCCGCCCCAAACAAAAGTATAAAAAGAAATAGCCCCTAGAGTTCGTCTATCCGACGCCATTGTGAGAGAAAACACAGACGATTTCCACAAAAACTAACATCCTCCAGAAGAAAATAAAGAAGAAAAAAAAAGGCAACGCTTAAAACGCTCAAAAAGTAATAACAAAGGAGGGCGGCATCCGTCACTTCTTGTCGGCAAACGGATCCACCTCGAGCCGCTTGGCCGCGGGCTCTGACCCGTCCGAGCCGTCCGACCCTTCCTCGTCGAGCACGCCGCTGCCGTCTTGGCTCACGTTCTGGCTCTGGCTCTGGCCCTGGCTCTGGCCCTGGCTCTGGCCCTGGCTCTGGCTCTCGCTGTCCTCAACGCCGTACTTGTCTTGCCACAGCTTGCGCAGCACACGGTAGATGAAGTGGTATTGCCCCTCGGCCTGCACCATGGTGCGCCGCTGCTCGCGCAGCTGGTTGACGGTCGTGAAGATCAAGTCGTCGGCCTCCTCCGCCGGCAACAGAGCGTCGCTGCCCGGTGTGCCCGGTGTGCCCGGTGTGCCCGGTGTGCCCGGTGTGCCCGGTGTGCCCATGCCGACAGGTCCACTGTCGGCGCCACCGCCGGTGCCGCTGGTACCGCCAGATGCAGAAGACGCAGAATCGTGCTGCTGGCTTTGCTGCGTCTCTAGCCTTCCCCTCTGCTGCTGGTCATCCGCCCCCTCCATCTTCTCGTCCTCGGCTTCACCGCCAGCGGTGCCACTGTCGTAGTCTTCCAGGACACCGGCATCGAGCTCGCGTAGGAGGTGCTCGAGTGCAATGAACGTGCCTGATCGCCCCACGCCTGCACTGCAGTGCACGATGCGCGGGTTGTCTGCGTCCGCGTTCTTCTCCGCTGACAGACGCATCAGGCCGAGAAAGCTTTCCACGTCTTCCAACGCGGGCACGCCGAAATCGGGCCACCTCTTAAAGAGAAAGTGGTACACTATGCGCTCGTCCTCGTATTCGCCAAGATCGATGCTCTTAATCGTATTGTCCTCGTTCGTCTCCGGCAATGCAGGTATAGGCGCTGCAGCTCCGCTTGTACTCGTTGGTAATGATGGCCCGGAAGACGCTTCGCTCATTTCAGAGTCGCCTTCTTCACTCTTGCTGGTTTTGTTGGCACTATTTGCTTCGGCCATGGACTGCAGTCCGCTGGTCTTGGCCCCATTGGTTCCGTTGGCTCCATTTACCGGACTACTCCGTCCGGCGGGAGCATCGCTAGCTTTGCTGGCCCCGTCTGCGTGGCCCCTAGCGGCGACGGGCTTGGCAGTTGGCGATGCTTTGCGATGCACGCGGAGCGCAATGCGCCGCAGCTCAATCGCATCGCCGAAGCCAGTTTCTTCAATGGCATCGCAATGCACGCTGGCGTGGAATCCGTCGCCGAACTCGTCGCGCTCATTGATCAGCATAGGCGGGTCCTCTGGACTGCGCGGGAAATAGGGGTAGCATTTTTCTTGGTTGGCCTCGTGCGTCTCGGTCAGCATGACAATGACGGCGGGCGAGCGCAGCTGCTCGTAGACCATGCGCCACACGTGGTCGACCGAGGACTGCCTGGGCCCTTGCATGGCGATATAGCGGTCGGGTGGACGCGCCGCCTGGGCAGGGGCGGTCGTTGTCAGCACGATCGGCGAGGCATTGATGTAGTCGACCTTCCCAGCGGGCACCCGGAGCCGCACGCGGTTCTTGTCCCAGGGCTGTATGTTCATGTAGCGGTCGAGCGATCGCAGGTGGGGGCCGGATACGCGAGTCCAGGGTCCTGTCGGAGCCGTCACAGAGTTCTGTAGCCTGTTGCGCTCCAGCCATACCAGGTCGTGAAACTTGTGTTCGATGTCTAAGTAGTGTCAGCAGAGCTCGGTGACCAGAGGTAGATAGAGGCTATCAACTTACCAAGCGGAGAGAGAGTGAGAAAGCTTGGTATGGTAGGCTTGGTGGCTGTGGACGAAGACTGCGCAGAGCGTCGCTTTTCCCTTGGTAATGCAACCTTCGCACTAGGTGGCCTCGTCGGTGAATGCGTGCTGCCGTTGGACGGCAGGGAAATGTTCTGAAGTTGATTGCTGAGCCCGGCTGTTGGTGATGTGGGCAGTGCGGGTGGTGCTGCCGTCGTCGAGGGTGGCGACGTGCGCGAACGTTTTGTCGAGGACCGGAGGAGGCTTCGGAAGGGGGATCGCGAGGACCGCAACGGGCCGCGCATCTTTGGTTGCTGCTGCTGCTGTTGTTGTTGTTGTGGGGAGGAAGAAGAAGAGGCCGGCGGCGCATGAGAGGAACTGGACATAGGCCTGCTGTCACCGCCTGTTTCTGCGGCCGTTGCGGCGGACGAGGTCGGTACGGCAGGGAAAGCAGCTGCTGAGGTCGCTGGCCGCTGCATTGGCGCCGGCTTCTGCGTGGAGGTCTGTGTTGTTGCCGCAGTGTCTGTGGGCACGGCTTCTCCTGCTGCTGCGGCCGCTGCCGCTGCCGCTGCCGCTGCCGCTGCGGTGCTCTTCTTATGACGTCGAAAGCGGGAGAAGCGGTCCATGGTGGTGGAGAGAACTTCCCGACCGGCTGGAAGCGAGCGGGCAAGGACCACACGGCGGGAGCCGAGACGAGAATGCCGAGAGCAAGATGCAGAAACAAGAATGTCGATTTTCGCAAGTCGAGAAAAATAAAGGGGAGGACAAATGAAAAAAAGGGCACTGTGGGAAATGTGAAATAAAACGAGTGCACAATGCGACACCCACCCACACACCACGAAAAGGGAAAAGGCAAAAAAGACAATGATGTGGTCTTTGTGGGGTCAATGCCGTTTGTTGCAGCGGCGCTTAGTCGGTTCGGGAACGCTGCCTGCTTCGCTCCACGTCGAAATTAAGGACGGCGCATAGTCTGGGGCGCCCTCTGCCGGGGAGGCGAGCCGCTGGGGAACCGTGACAAGGAGCCAAGGTGAGCGTGATGCAGTAGTGCGAACTAGCGAAAGCGAGATGAGCCCAGTAGTGAGCGAGCTATTTGACCGCCTCAATGGTCGTCGAGATGAGACGGAGTCTGGCCAGACACAGTGCAGCTGCGATAGCGGGACCCGCTACGAGTACTCGTCCGAGCAGCTCGACGAAGCCAGCAGCCAGCTCGAACCCAGCTTCACTTGAGGTCGCTTGGAGGGGATGAAGCTGGTGCGTGCAATGGGAGGACGAGAAAAAGAGAAAGAGGCCAGAAAAGAACCCAGCGGCAGATCGAGATTTCGTTTTATCCGTGCACCGCAGTCGGTAGCGGCCGGCAGCCACGTGGGGATAGAATGCCGATCGTGCTGGGGTGCGAATGAGCCAGACGACGAGAAGACCCAGGATGCAGAATTGCAGGGGACGGAGATGGGGGGGAGAGACGAAATAGAAAAACGATGGAGAAAAAGAAGAGCGCAAGCAACTGAGGTGGGAAAATGGAAGATGGAAGATGGAAGATGGAAGATGCAAAATGGGCGAGAGGAGGAATTGACGAATCCTGTGAGACGGCGCGTGCCATAAATAGGATCAGGAAGCTGCGAGTCAGAAGAGCAGAAGGAGCTACAGGCAATAAGGCAATAGGCAAAAGAGAAACGCGAAGGAAGGAGCGGCACGCAGGCAACCCTCACGTGCAGATATGCACTTAGGCAGAGGGCAGCATCGACGATACCGGGAGGAAGGAAAGCTTGGCCTTGGGGGCAATCCTGCGCGGCACACTCTCTCAATCTCTCCATCTGCCCGGCACACCATGGCGCCCCCCAATCTCTCTATCGCGGCGTCCAGCGAATGAAAATGGCCACAGCACTTTTACCTGTGCCTGTTTTATGCGCCGAGGAAGGCTGGCTGCGCAGGACATGACGGAGAGTCGCTGATCTGGTTCGGTGAACGGAAGGATACGGGGGCACTCTGTGGGGGCCTCTGTTTGTAAAATACCGCCCCTTTGCGAGAGTGCTGTCAATATCACCGAACAAAGAAACAATAAAACGACTTGTCACAATTTTGGTGGCTGCCAAAAGTGCAGCGATGCTCGCAAAGCAATACATACAATCCGTTTGTGTGGTGAGAGTGTCCCATATGTGCGCCAAAATCCATGTCCAAATTGAGATAGTCTTTCCCGTTCCACGACCCTTCCAGACACTTCCTGAATCAAACCTTTTCCCGGAAACATCCATGCCTGCCTTGCCTTCCTTTTGCACGCCTCACGCCCCCGAGTACACGCCGGACACGTACCGCCCGCACGTCACCCGCTGCTCCACGCTCACCTTTCGTCCGCGGCCGCCGCCCAGCTTGACCGTCGTCCGCGGCGTCAGCGCCAGCCGTTCGCGCGCCAGGTCCAGGTTGGTCGGCGCCGACTTCTCCTCGGGCAAGGGCAGTACAAGCGGCAGGGATGCGCCGCCCCCGGCGACGTCCAGCGGCGCAATGCGGACTGGCTCGCTCTGGTTGTTGCGCTTGCCCGTGCCTAGCTGGTAGTACTCGTTGCCGCCCCACCAGAGCGTGTCGGCGCCCCAGTTGGTGTCGGCGGTGGCCTGGGGCGTCGCAGACGCAGCGACCCGCGTCGCGTTGTCGAGGACGGCGCTGGCGTGCGTGGAGCCCACTTCCAGGTGCGCCAGGCGGATGGGCACCGTGGTGCCGGCGGCCTCGCTGTACTCGGAGAGGCCCGAGAGCGCCTTGACCTTGCCTGGCCCCGTCGTCGAGATGTGCACCCACTTGCCCGTGCCCAGGCTGCCGTAGATGCCCGAGCCGCACGACCACGTGTCGGCCGTCACGGAGCCCTTCTTTTTCGTTCCGCTGACATCCTCCACGTCCACGGTGAAAAATGACGTGGCGCCGCCAGCGGCAATCGACGTCACGCGGGTGAGCGGCCGGCCGTTGTTGGCACTGCCGGCCAGAGCGACGGCCGAATTAGCCCTGCTTCCTGGTGCTCCGTAGAGCTTGTCAACGGGCACCTGCACGGGCGCTGCCGTTGAGGGAAAGGCGGGCGACGCGGGGATGCCCAGTTGGCCCGTCGAGTTGTCGCCGAAGCTGTAGAGCGAGCCGTCCCGCGCCAGCACGAGCGAGTGGTAGTCGCCCGTGGCAATCTGAGCGGCCGTGATACCCTTGAGGCCTGGCACCTCTTGAGGCGCGTCCAGCGGGCGGTCCCGTGGCCGGGTCGCAAATGTCAGGCCCGGCACGCCTAGCTGGCCCTTGATGGGGAAGGAGGCAAAGCTCGACACGGCAGAGAAGACGCGCCCCTTGGACGTGAGCAGCAGGCAGTGCTCCAGCCCGCCGCGGACGTCCACAACGCGCTCGCCCCACGCGAGCCCAGATGGCGTCATGGTGCGGATGGCTGTGCTCGGTGACGAAGAGGGGGAAGATGAGGCTGTGCTCCAGAGGGCGCCCCGCCACCACGAGGTAGACGGCTCAGATGGGGCTGCCGTCGCCGCCGTCGTCTGTTGTAGGTCGGCCTGTGATACAGGCAGTGAATAGACCGCCCCGCTGGCCGAAAGCGCGATCACGCGGTCGTTGGAGAGGGCCACTTTCACAATATTCTTGCCCCGAAGCGTGGCAACGGGCGCCAGCGCTGTCTTTGCGGCGGCGGCCGCCGCCGTGGCCTTTGTGCCCCAGAATCCCACACCCCACTGCAGCACGTCACCCCGCTCGGTCACGGCCACGCCGACGTCGCGGTCGAGCCGCATGTCGCGCAGGATCTGGCCGTCGAAGAAGCGGATGCGCCGCGGCTCCTTGACGACGGCCTCGGCCGAGTCAGGCGCCACCACGCGCCCTGCGTTGGAGCCCCATGCATAGACGCCCGGGTGTTCGAGGCTGTTCTTCACCTGCCGGTGCTGCGGGCTGAGGGCCTCGCGGATGTCGTCGTCGTCGGTCGTCCGGCCCGCCACAGGCGTCGTCTCAAACTCGATCTCGGCCGTGGGGATCACCACGTTTTGCGGCGGCTTCTTCTCCTTGTTGTCCTTTGCACCGTTCGAGATCGTCGAGTAGGTGTAAAGCCCAGCACCGGCCACAAACGCGATCGACAGCAGACCGAAGAACCGGCCGCGGCCTCCACGACGGCGCCCGCCGCCCCGCCGTGGGCCAGGGAAAGGGCCAGGACCGCCCCGGCCGCGACCGCCAGGTACGCCGCCGATCCAGCGAACAGTTGTCAGCTGGTGCACCGGCCTCGGCTTCAGCGCAGCCACGGCGCAAGTGGCTCTGCGCAGTGAGGCCATTTCGAGGAAGGTGCGAGATCAAAGACGTGCCCTAGAATTGGGCGTAGGAGTGACGATCTCACAAAAAAAAAAGAGAAGTCTTCTCACGTCAACATTCCCCCTTTTCAAGCATAATACCCTTGGTGTTTGGGTATTTACACGGGGTAGTTCTCATTCGATGTAGGGCCAGCAGGTCTTATGTCATAATGGACTTTCTCCGCTTGCCCTGGAGCGGGCTTTAAAGGCAAGTCAAAAAAAGCTGCAATGGCTCAATCCTGATTCGGCAGAATTCATCGTGGGATTTCGGATTTCTGATGCTCCACTTTTCACGTGAAATCCCTCTTGCTGCAGCCAGAGCCTTGCGGTGGCAGTATTTATATCCCGTCCCGTTTCTCACGTCACAAATTGCAAGTCCCTATTTCACGAAGACAAGTTTGAGAAGACAATTACGTCCCTGTCTAGAAGGTGCCGGTGGATGGTGGTCAGGTTAGCTTGCTCTGCAATGAGCACAAGAGCGGCCGGCGTCTTGGCAAACCGGTGGCATTGCAGCCATCTTCGATGAAGATAGCGAGGCAAAGAAGTTCTATAGTGTCCTAAGTAGAAAATGTTGTTCACGTTGTTTGACTTTTCTCAGAGTGAATTAGAAAGAAAATCAAGAAGAGCGTAAAAACAACGAGATTTTATTTTGCAAAGGAAAAGTTCATAAAACAGCCAAAGGGAAAAGCAAAGGAAAACGTAAACGACCATGAATATTTTTCACGAAAGGCAACCCGATCAACAGCAAACAAACTGAGCCGTCCTTGTTATGAAACACTTGCGTGAAATATAACGACGTGCAATTGCTACACCAAGTAGCGAAATCTAAAGTCCCACGGTGCAATAAAAGAAGTTCTGAAAGCGAAAAGAGACGAGCACCAGCAATGCATCCACCCCCAAGAAGCCCCTTTCGCGTCTTTTCCTCCTCGTTTCGTTCTTCATTTCTTTTTCTCAAATTTCCTTCAGCCAGTCAGGCTGACATACAAGCGTTCTAATTTCTTCTGTTCGACGATGGTGTACACAAAAAGAACAATGGCCACGAGAAAGCAGAGGGCCGAGATTCCGAAGCCAATTATGTACACGAGCCTGTGTTGAAAAACGTCAATTTTTGCTTTTTAAAACCCAAGTGTCGATGGGGAGAGGGGCCATCATCCTCAAGCCCTAGGTATTATCAAATGCCCTTGTTTAGAGCCGTGATTCTTACCGGAGTTTCCTGTGTCTCGCAACAGCCATCTCAACCTCTTTCTGTAACTCTTTCTTCGCCGTTGTCATAATCTTGTACAGCTTCGCGTTCTTCTCATTGTCGTCTTTTTCTGTGCGTGCGTCTATACCGATCACATCGCCAATGGCGCTGAACAGCTCGACACAGCTCTCGCAGAGTAGGTCGTAGCATGCGTTGTCGGCTGCCCGACGCTTTTCGACTTCCTCAATTGCGCGTTTCTCGGCGCCGATTGCCACCAAGCCCGTCCAGATTTTGGCGAGCAACTGGTCGTCGTGGCAGACAGCCAACAGGTGCTTACAGAGCTTGGCGAGCAGCCCGTCGCCGGATGCCATCTCCTGTAGGGCCTGCCGTAGAGGCGCGGGTTGTTCTTCTTTCGGGGTCTGGCCGAGTCCGACATGGTCCGCCACGTCGATGCTGTCACTGGAGCTTTCTAAGCTGGGATGCAGCCGGTCCGTGGGGAGAATCTCGCTCGGATTGAGGCTCGGATTGGGATGCTGAACCACGGCGGGACGCCCGCTCGGCATGGGCTCCTCCTTCGAGCCGGACCTGTCTTCTGCGCCCTCATCCGCACCATCGACTTGGCAAAATGGCTCGGCGCCACTGGGGTTGTCGCTTGGCATAGTAGTGTCTTATCTCTGAGCGACGTATGGAAATGGTCTGGAGAAGCTGGGGCGTGGTAGCGGGTGGACAAAGCGAATGTAAACGAGGTGGAAAAGAGATGGGGGTCGAGAAGAGGGAAAACAAGAACGACAATTTTGTAAAAATAATACCGTAATAAAACTGCGTCGCACCCTCTGGAAGGAAGGACCGAGCATGGCTCTTCCTTCCTCATCTTCACAATGTTCGAGGAAGTCGCACATGTGCCCAAATAGGAAAGAACAGTCACTTGCACGGTTGGCGGGCTCTGCGCCCCACTAAAATTGCACGCAGTGAACCACTGTGGCACGTCCCCCCACATTTGGGAGCCCATTGTGCCTCCGTGTCCTTGGCGCCGCGTTTGTGAGCTTGGTAGCATTTCTGTGCTGCGCAAGTGCATGCCGCCCGAACGACGACCTCTCTCCGAAAATCATCCACATCGCGCGCCGACAACCGCCCACCATTGTCCCGCCCGCTGCTCCCCACGCATCCTTACTTTGGATGACTCGCCTCTGTCGCTCCACATAGGCAGCGGGTCCTTGCAGCAATGTATGAGGACGCCTGGTACAGCTTTGTGCCGGAGCCGCAGCGCGGCGGACGCAGCAGCGCGCAGGGCCAGAGGCACCGGCGGCGAGAGTCGCTGCTGCAGCAGCCGAATGTGAGTGGGCGGGAGAGTGGGATAAAGCACAGAGCTAGACAGGCCGCCTTGGGATCTTGCTGACGGGGCTGCGTGACGCAGAGCGCACATCCACAGACCGACACCGTCGAGACGCTCGACGCCCTCTTCGAGGAAGATGACGACGAGAACGAAGACGAGGACCTCCTGCAGGCGCGCGCAGACGGGCTGCTCCGGCGGACAATGTCGTTTCCGAGCGTAAGGCAGACCAGCACAAGACCGAAATGGGCGGCGGCAGCGGCGGCATCAACAGCAGCAGCGACGGCGACTGCAGTAGCAGCAGCATCGAAAGGATCCACGAAGAAGAGCAGCAGCGGACGAGATGGCGGCAGAGACAAACAGCTTGGCGCAAGCAGGAGGCGAACGCCAAAACGGAAAAAGGAGGTGACGCTGGAGGCGCTGTCCATCGCGGACTCGTCCTTTGGGGTGGACGACGGCATCGAATGGCAGAAGCTGCACGAGATGCCCGTGCTCCTCGACACATACGATGCGGAGCTGCTCGAGGCCAGCCAGCAGGAGTTTTTGTAGGCAACTACCCGCAGGCTTTTTTTCGTCGTCTTTTTTGGATGGATCGACTGGACACTAATTGCATTGCCCTCCCACAGAACATACCGGGATCAGCTGGAGATGACGGAGCGGCACCTCGGCAGCCTCGTCGAGGACACTAACGGGGCGCTGCGCCTGCTGTCGTCGCTGGCCGACTCGTTCCGGACCGTCGAAGAGCAGACGACGTCGTTCCAGTCGCAGTGCGACGACCTCGTCTCGGAGCAGCGCCGGCTGCAGGCCCTAGCGGACGAGGTCGGCACCGACCTGCATTACTACGGCTACCTGGACGGCGCCACAAGGCGGCTCAATGCGCCCGGTGCCGGCCGCCTCGCCGATGCCGAGGAGCTCTCTGAAATTCTCAGAAGCCTGGACTCGTGCATCCGTTTTATGGCAAGCCATGTACGTGTCCACGCCACCCCTGGTCAATGGCTTGGTTCAGATAGAGATAGACATGCTGACACCCATCGCAGAAGGAGTACCGTGACGCAGAGACCTACCTCGCCCGCTACCAGTCGCTGCTCACAAAATCCCTGCACCTTCTCGAGGTCGGATTCACCGCGCGCTTGGAAAAGGTGTCGACCGAGCTGTCCAAGCAGATCGCCGCGACGCAGTCGGACGCGGCGCAGCACGCGCTCGCCTACGGCCGCTTCGAGGAACTGCTGGTGGACGCCTCCTACTCACTAGTGCCCAACGTGCAGCAGGTCGTCTCCCGCGCCTACACGCAGCTCGGAGCCGCCCGCACCGACCGCCAGAGCTACGACATCTATGTCAACACGGCCAATAACATCTTCCGCACGTACCTGCAGTGGCGCGACCAGGCCTTGCGACCCATCGCGCAGAAGGAGATCGACGCCTTCAACGCGGATACGAAGGACACCAAGTCCGCGGGCTCGGCGGCAGCCATCGAGACGGCTTCGCGCGGCTTAATCAAGCAGAGCTTCGAGCGATCGTACCACGAGGTGCTGCTGTTCGCCAAGGTGTTCGCCGTCGACCCGCAGTACAGCGCCAGCACCAGCTCGGTCTTTGGCGCGCTACGTACCTACCGCAGCGATCTGGTGAATGCCGTCAACGTCGTGCCGCTGGCCACGCTGCTGCAGACGGCGCTGGCCGCGGCCGGCGACCTGGCCGTCGTCTGCAACGTGCTCGGCTGGGTCACGCACGAGTACCTCCTCTTGGACTACGATGACGACGGCGACGACAGTGACAACGATGCCGGCGGCGAGACGTCGTACCTCGCGTCGCACAGCCGGCAGATGGCGGCGCGGCTGCTCGCCGAGCACCTGTGGGTGTTTGCCGACGCGCTGTTCGAGGCCGAGGTGGCCAAGACCATCACGAAGGTGCCGGTGGTGCCCGAGGCGCTCAAGATCACCCCCGTCGTCAACGGCCAGGCCGCGTCGAACGCATATCCGCCCGTGCGGCGCGCCATTGAGCTGCTCGTCATGTTTGACCAAGCCATGCCCAAAGAGCGATGCGTGAGTTTTTATCTGGTACAACTGCTTTCTAAGAAACTAAAACTAACACCCTGCAGCAACGTAACAGCCCCGTCGTGTTCAAGATCGTCAAGGAGACGATCCAGGCGCTGCAGCGGGCCGAGGCGCGCATCAAGTCGGCGCGCATCAGCACGGACGCGGACCTGTTCATGATCAAGAACCTGCTCATCCTCAAGAACGAGCTGCTGTCGCTCGAGATCGGCGACATCCGCAGCGACGGCCGCTCCGGCCTGCAGCATTTTGGCCAGATCTGGGACGCACTGAGCATGGCGCAGAACCTCGTCGGCTACTTCAGCACGTTCATCCCGGGGGGCACGTCGCTGTGGTCGCGCGCGACGGGCGCCGTCACGGGCGGCGGCGGCGGGTCAGTAGTGGCACCAGTGGCAGGCCATGGCGGCGTCGTCGCCAAGGCCTTGTCCGTGGCGGGCAGTCGGGCGTCTGGGCTGGGGGCGACGCCCGGTGCAGGTGCCCTACCAGACGGCGCCGCCTCCGCCGCTTCTTCAGACCTAGACGTCGGCGAGCAGCTGGACGAGGCGCTGCGGCGGTCGATCACGGCGTTCACGCAGCGCTGGGGCAAGCTGATCCACGACGGCACGTCGCGCAAGTTCGGCGGCAAGAACGTGGCCAAGATCGAGCGCGAGCTGGAGGAGCTGCTGCAGACCGCGTTCAGCAACCAGCCCGAGGTGGTGGCCAAGCTCAAGGAGGCGATCCAGAACCAGGCGCGGGCGGCCGACAGCAGCAAGGCCGGCCGCGCGTAGTGCGTGCGGCCGTGATGCAGACAGCTGGGGGCCCTGGACACAACAACATCTTGGATTAAAGTAGAAAAGTAGACAAGAAGTACGCGATGCGTATGTAATGAAGCCGAATTGTAATGATGAAAAGGAGAATGACTACGTATAAGTGCAGCACGCGACCTACTTGAGTGTAACATTTTCTGAACATCGCCACGATATCTTGAGCGTATCTTGGTTGTGAGAAGTAAACATGGTTATTGCACTACACAGTATATGCGTTTAGCGCGAAGCTGTCTTGCGGCTATCGGGCCTTGCACCATAGTGCTGTGCGCTGTCCCACAATGGCCGATGGCGGATTCGCCGAGGCCCGAGCACGCCATCTTTTGCCTCCCTTTGTGCCTATGCGGGCCTACCGAGAACGGCGACTCCAGCTCAGTGACCCTCCCCCACCCGTAGGCGGTTGGTCAATGGTCCCCCCCCCTGCGCCGGCGAGGCTAGCCAGCGGAGAAGAGCGCCCGCGCGCCTGTACCTGGCGGCCGGGTAGCGCCTGCCTGTTCCTTTTCTATCGGCGTTCTGGGCATTCTGTTAGTTTTTTTTACCAAAAAAAAAAAAGCTGGTAGGCTATCGCGATATGCATCTAGGCGAAAATCACCGGCCAGTTTTCCTAACGCAGCAGCGCTCTTGATCGCACAGCGTCGGCCTCTCGTCCGTCTTATTTTGTCCCACACACAAGACGCAAGAAGCATATTTGCCGCTGGTCCCTGTCCATTTTTCGCCGAGAGTGTGCGACCACGGGCCCTTTCCACGCATCGGGATCCCTCAATTGGGGACAGCGGAGAGACGTTTCTGAACGCACAGCGGCCCAACAAGGAGGCAGACATTGCCATATCGCGAGATCGGGACTGTCTCGATTTGTACCTTCGGCCCACATCTCCTCTCACGCCTCTCACAAGCCATGGCCGGCGACGCGCCTGACGAGGGCAGCGCCCTGCGGACGGCCAAGGACCTCTTCGCGGGTGCCGCCGGCGGCGTAGCGCAGGTCCTGCTGGGTAGGTGCCTCTCGCTCTTTTGACGAAACACTGAGGCTATGATCTAACCGCCCCCCACAGGCCAGCCCTTTGACATCGTCAAGGTCCGCCTCCAGACCTCCACCGCCTACCCCAGCGCCCTCAGCGCCGCCACCGCCATCTGGCGCACCGAGGGGCCCCTCGCCTTCTACAAGGGCACCCTGACGCCGCTGCTCGGCATCGGCGCCTGCGTCTCCGTCCAGTTCGGCGCCTTCCACCAGGCCCGCCGCTGGCTCGAGGCCAGGAACGCGGAGGGCAGCGCGACAAAGAAGCCCGACCTCTCGTACGGCCAGTACTACGCCGCGGGCGCCTTTGCCGGCCTCGCCAACTCCGTGCTGTCCGGCCCCATCGAGCACGTCCGCATCCGCCTCCAGACCCAGCCCCACGGCGCCGCCGAGCGCCTCTACCAGGGGCCCCTCGACTGCGTGCGCCAGCTCGTGCGCCAGGGCGGCGGCGTGGGCCGGGGCCTGTACCGGGGCCAGGCCGTCACGCTCTGGCGCGAGGCCCAGGCCTACGGCGTCTGGTTCCTGACGTTCGAGTGGCTGATGAACGCCGACGCGGCGCGCAACCAGATCGACCGCAAG
Source organism: Sporothrix brunneoviolacea (assembly GCA_021396205.1). Taxonomy (NCBI): domain Eukaryota; kingdom Fungi; phylum Ascomycota; class Sordariomycetes; order Ophiostomatales; family Ophiostomataceae; genus Sporothrix; species Sporothrix brunneoviolacea. Next base: position 204,273 of record WNYD01000056.1, read on the forward strand.
CAGGTCCCCGCCTACAAGGTGGCCTTCTACGGCGGGCTCGCGGGCGAGGCGCTGTGGCTGGCGTCGTACCCGTTCGACGTGGTCAAGAGCAAGATGCAGACGGACGCGCTGCGGCCGGCCGACCAGCGCTACAAGAGCATGCGGGACTGCTTCGCGCAGACGTTCCGCGCCGAGGGGCTGCGCGGGTTCTGGCGGGGGCTGGCGCCGACGCTGCTGCGCGCGATGCCGGTGAGCGCGGGCACCTTTGCCGTGGTCGAGGCGACGATGCGGGCGATCAACTAGGGGGGAGCAAGATAGAGAGGTGAACGGAGAGTGGGAAAGAGGGAACACGAAGACAATAGACTTGCATTTTCAACACAGATGCACGCTCGAAATAGAAAAAGCAAACGGGCTGGGAGCAAGGCCGGGGCCGGGCTGGGCGGGTATGCTGCACACACAACACGGCGCAGGTATACTTTTTTACTTTATATTCTTCGTTCTTTTTTGGTCTTTGCATAAGAACACTTTTGTGCTTGTTTCGTACTACTTTTTTTTGGGCATCCGATTGCCCCCATGGTTTTATGTCCACTTCACTAGCCCTCGTCTATAATACAGCTTCAACACATAAAAGGGAACGAAAGAATAGAAAATGATATAAGATACAGACGCCTGTCCTCTTCTCGTCATGACACTTCCGTCGCTCTCATCCGCTGCTCTCCACCCGCCGCTGCAGGATCATCCGCGCCGTAGCCGGCGTCAGCGTCGCCAGCCCCAGCTCCTGGAGCACCTTCTTGGCCTCCGGGTTGTCCCTGAATACGCGGTCGTTGGCCTGCTGGAGGGTGATGCCGGAGGTGGAGGCGACCGGCAGGTTCAGCAGCTGCACGCCCTCGCGCAGGCCCTCGAGTGCCGCCGACCCGCGCGGCACGTGCCGCTCCACGAGCGCCGCCACGGCCGCCACGTCGCGCGCGAGCTGCGCCGCGCCCTGCGCCGTGAAACTCTGCGCCGCCAGCACCTCGCCCCAGAGCAGGTCCTGCAACTTCTCGACGGCGCCGCGCACGACGCGCCGCAGCGCGGCCGAGCCGAGCGCGCGCGCCAAGAAGTCGAGGTTGCGCCTGATCACGCGCAGCGGCTCGTCGAGCTCGGCCGTGATGGCCGTGAGGTCGGGTGCGTCGGACGACGCCTCTTCGGCGAGATCGTCCCTAGCGACCGCCACCGTCGTCCACTGCGGCCGCAGCACGTACGGCCGGAACGCCTTGCGGTGCGAGTCGGCCAGCGCCGCCACGAGGAACTCCTGCGCCGTCTTGCGCCGCAGGCCGAAGGCCTGGATGGTCTCGTCGAACAAGCTGCCGCCGGCGTCGTCATTGCTGCCGCCATTGTCACCGCCGCCGTTCCCAACCGCAGCCGACGTGCGCTGCCGCACCTGGCCGGCGCTCATGCCGCCGCCCACATGGCCGCTGTGGTCTTCGGCCTTCTTGGACCTCGTCTGCAGCTCGTCCCAGAGAAGGACGAAGAACTAAAAGCACATGTTAGACGTGTATTCAAAGCAGATGAAAAAAAAAAAGGAGTCTCTGAAATAACCCACCTCCTCGTCACCCCATTCGCGCAGCGTGTTGATGATGAGGTCAGCGCTGCCGTACACCCGGCACAGTGCCTCCAACCCACCCGTGCCCTCGAGCGTCGCCAGCTGCTCCTTGGTCACGCCGTGCAGCGTCCGGCCCACCGTCGACGTCATGGCAGCGTAGGCCTCGAGCGAGCCGCGCAGGAGGTCGTGGTACTGGTCGAGCAGCGTGATCTGGATGTCGATGAGAAACCGCAGGCGGTGGCCGAAGGCGCGCACCCGCCGGTACTGCGCCGTGACGGCCCGCAGCAGGTCCACGACGTGCACAGCCGCCAGCGTGGGCTTGGTGCGGCCGGCCCCCGCATAGTCGTAGTCGATGGTGGCGCGGGCGTCCAGCGCCACTTGCGACGTGCCCTCGACGATCTCGCGGTACCGCGCGAGCGCGTACTCCTTCTCGGCCTGCAGCCACAGCGGGAAATGCTGGTCGAGCACGGCCGGCGCCGCCAGGCCGTGCCACGCGGCGGGCGACGCGCACCCGCCGTCGTAGCCGAAGCGCGACCGCAGGTCGTCGTCAAAGGTTAGGAGTTGCACGACCAGGCTGCTCAGGAAGATGGGGCCCGTCAGCGTCGGCGGGTTGCCCGGCGGCTGCTGCCGCTGCAGCTGCTCGCGCTGCAGCTGCAGGTCCCGCACGGCATAGGCCACTGTCTGCGCCAGCTTCTCGCGCAGCACGGGCAGCAGCGCGGCCACGAAGTTGCACGCGGGGTCCGCGTAGATCATCGTCGTCGCCTTGTTGTCGTCATCGCCGGCCCCCACGGCCGTGCCCGCAAACCGCACCGCTAGAAGGTCCGCGAAGCTGTCGCGCAAAAGCTCGGCCCACGTGTCGACGCGGTCCAGGAACCAGGGGAAGCACACGTCGCCGATCTGCCGCGGGTCGCTCGTCTTGCGGCCCTCGGTCAGGAAGTGGTACCGGAACTCCTTGACGGAGATCTGCGCCATGAGGTCGATGGGGAACAGAGGAGGGGGGTCGGGCACCCTCTGCGCAGACTTTGACGACGAGGCCGACGAGGTCGACTGCGCCGACTGCGCCAGCTCCGCCCACTGCAGAATTTCCTGCGTCTGCAGGTCCACCAGCTTCGCAAACCCGTCCCGCCACGTCTCGTCGGCCGGCACAGCTGCATCCACACCACTGGGCCAACCACGCTGCTCGAGCAATTTCGTAAAGTCACTGCGCATTGTTGCGTTCATTTCGGCCCATAGTCCATCGGCCACAGCGCCCACGTGGGCCACCAGATGGGC